>DWPF01000233.1:0-12836 GCA_018251575.1 Cecropterus bathyllus | reverse complement strand
ACAGATGCGTTGCTACCCCTGAGGACTGAGATGAAAGCCTCGGAAAAGTATGTCTCCCTTACCACACCCTTCAGACCAGAAATAGGTGTGGCAGTGCTTCTTCCGGAGTCGAACCACAAATAGTTCTACCACCTGCAAACCTTTTATTTTTGATCTGGATAAGTGACGTGACGCAGGGAAAAAACTGAACAGGGTTAGTGGCCAACCCAATTGCGGAAATTTTTAAATATACTCGATGACCGGCATCTTGAATGCTAAATTATCAATTTCATCCGTGACTCAGGTATGTGTCATGACACATTTGCATATTCATGAAATGAATATTCATGACCAACAAATCTTACACCGAGCCGCGAAAAGTGAAAGAAATTTGGCAGATTAATTTAACTTGAGTTATATTCTGATAAAACTAATTAGAATATACCTTATTTACTTCCATCAAACCATCAATACGTATAGTAAGTACCTAAGTACTACAGTCATCTCATCACTTAGTTTAGCTTGCGGGGAAAGAAAAACAAAAAAATCAACTTGAGATTAGCTACCGCGCCTGTGTCTATTGTCTTAGTTTCCACGTTGTGATTCACTCCCCATTAAAATTTGTAGAAGCGCAACTACTTTTGATTTTGTATTGTTACATGTTTTCTTTATATTAGCTTTAATAGTTAACATTTTTCTGCCTAGATGTGTCTAACATCTAAATGTCAAAAAATAATTAGATACACATACATAAAAAAACGTGTTAAACTCTTTAAAATAGCGTATCCAACTTATTTAGACTACATTGAAAGTTCAACTCGTTAGCCTTATCGGTATTTGGATAAAATGTTATAATTTATACATACGGACGAATTTTGAAATTATAGATATGTCTCTACGGAAGGGTGCGTTTTGCAAACACTGAACACTGAATTATATTATTTTGTAAGAAGGAAAGTTCTACCTGTTTTTAAAGTTAACTTATGCTTCAATAACCGTATTGGGAGGAAATCTCTTTATCTAAAGTAAATTGACCATTATTATTCATGACTTTTGCCACCTTTGTGGCGACTTGAAAATTATGCGCTTGTAGAAACTTATTAGCGAAAATTTGATCAAGATGTCTTTTGATATGGTATTTTTGGCGAATATTTTTCCGTTTCATGAATTCTGCAGAGATCGAAAAAATGATAAGTAGTTCGATAGTGCAAGATCAGATAGTAATCTGGATGAGATAGAACTAGGCCTAACCAAGCCCCGATTCATGTTTATTTTTAAAAATTTCTCTGATTTAATTTAAGTCCATTAAGTTTCTGTCGTTGAATTCATGTGACACCTAAATATCGAGAGAGAGACGAGAAACGTATTCAAGTCAATTTAGGTGGCTGCGAATGGTTGTTTTGATGGGTGTGTTGGTTCAGCCATTCGGCTAATTCATGAGGACTTAATGTTGGTAAATAGTTTAGATTTGGTCGTCGATATCTGTCAGCCCAAAAGTTTAGAGTTACAGGTAAAACTTCAGAATCCTGGACCACTTTTAGCGTGTGACTCATTTTATGGAATCCTCACCGTACACTTTATAAATTTGTTCGATGAGCGGCTGCAGCGATTTTAGAACAGCATTCAACTTTAATAAAAAGTATAAAAGTAGTTTTTTTTTGAGTAATCTACCCTGTTTAAAATTTATTAGAATAAAAGAAACGATATTATAGATTCTGTAAAATCTCAACTTAAATTAAACACTGTAAATACAGGCAGAATTTTTATCTCGCCAATTAATTTTAAATCGGAAAGTGCATGACAATTTCACGGCTGAGGATTGGCATTGTTGCTCCTTTGGCAGCGAAAGGAGTTAAAGTATCGTGTCTTAAAGTTCTAAGAATAACATTCCTTGTAACGCAGATACATAAGCTAAAGCTCATGCAGTCTATCAGATAAATGGTGATAGATGAGAGAGATTCTATCTCGTGGTAAATGGACATTGCATAAACATCTGTCAGCAAATCAAATTACAGCTCCCGTGTTACGTGGTTGCAACTACTGCTTTTCATCGTGTTAAATATACTTATCGCAAAACATTGTTGGATGTATACCACATAATAATATGCAGTTGGATCTGATAAGTCGATTAAGTAATTATGTAATTTGTTATTGGTCATGCACTCTGATCATTTCCTACCTACACTTGCTGCATAATCTACATTTTTACGTTTACGGAAGCTTACAAAACATAGTGATACTTAAGGTTATAATAGCTGTGTCTCAATTTTGAATGAAATGTTTTCGCCTCCTTTGCCAATATATACGCAATGATACGGATAGCGTTTTTTAAACGATGAAATGTTTACTATATTTCAAAGGACTATGAATTTAAAGGCAAGTAATCTCATAATATTATAGAAATCAAATGTAGCCGTCTAGTTAACCTTTATCGTTACTTTTTGTGTAAAAGTCCAATCGTTCAGTCATTTCTAATGTTATCATTTTAAGGGTATATAAAATATAAAAAAAATATTTGTAATCGAGTCTCACTTGTTATAAGAAATGACAATCAATAGCATGGAGATCACTATTGCATTTACTTCTGCAATTAAGCGGCATGATAGTGTAAATCATTGTTGTGTTTGGGTGTGAAGGGTGGGTTTATGTTTTAATAGAACGTTTCAACTTTGTCCTTAGGATTGGCAATGCATGTTCGTTTCGTATGCGTTCGACTACCGGTAGGAATATTGGGACTATGTTATATAGTCCTATTGGAATTTTCTGACATGTTTCACAGGAGTAAACTGCATGATAAAGTAATCGTAAATAAGTATATAACAGAATTACAAATGCAGCTGAAAGCTTAATTATTTTTTGTTGACTTATATATTATATCACAGCATAACTACGCGATTAAGAATATTGTTTACCAAGGAATGTAGGTATACTCAGCTATAGGCGGAGTATTTACTGACAACAGTACATCTACGCAGTAAAGTCTGCGTTTCTTGTACTTTTATGTGTAGCAAAAGTAAATTTATATGGAAATATAAAACAACCTAGCCGAAGGAGGCACGATATTACGCATCATTCTCATTTGTTTTCAATTCGTGTGGATTATGAATGAATCATCGACGACGAGCGACACAGCTATTATACATAAATAATATCGGTATGTATGTATGCGGACTGCGGTTGCCGCTTGCCGCCACCCCCGACTTATCGGACGCACTCCGCGGCCCGCGCGACGTCTGCCTCTGCTCGACACGGACACATCATCAAAACCAGTCGCACAGTCGCGTTTAGCCGGTCGAACGTAGTGCACGTCGTTGTAACTTCCTTCCCGCAACCAAATAACTAGGTAAGTCACACCTTTTTTACTTTAGCCGTTTAATAAGCCTTTGTGCGTTCAGCAACAGTTTTAGAAATATTGGTCAACAAATTATAACGTATTACCATCAATGACCGGCATTCTCGTATGCCGGCGATCGAAGACGTGTTAATAATTTAATATTCAGTTGGTAATTTAGTACATATACCGCTAAGCAATCCGGTAATTCGGCTTGTTTGGATTAAGTTAATTTAATTTATTTTGGAAGTTTTCCTCGGTTTAATTAAATTTTATAACTTTTCCTGGATTGCCAAGTTCACGGTAAGTGTGTACTAGCAACGTAGCGGATTGTATACGTGTTCGTGCGATCGTTTTGCCCAGTTCATTGCATTCCCTGAATGCACTTGACGTATCGATGATTCGATATCGACTTTACCAGTACACTGCTTGGCCGTGGCTTCGTTGACGAAGGTGAACTTGATGATAAAAGAGCAGTTTTCATTCTAGATACCTTTATCGAAAATGAAATGAGTCATATGTTTTTCAATGCGGGTAGGCTTTAACTTGTACAGTTATTTTAGCCATTTCGAACGACAGAATAAATTACTATTATGAAGTTGAGTAATGGGTGCCGTTACATTTTGGAACGAGGTTCAAATTTGTGAGGGTGAGCTAGATGGGGGAGATATCGATGTTCTCCGCAAAAAAGGTCTCCATGTCGATTCTTTGTTTAGTACATAAATGAAATTTTCGCACTGGACTGGATGTTTGAGAATAGCGGAAAAAATACCGTAGCTTCATGGTTCGTTTGGCAGCATGCAGTGTATTATGTTAATAGAAACAATTAAGTTGGTTGCGCTAACGAACCAGTGTCGTTCAACTCGAAATATTTTTAAATTGCCAAAAATGTGAGATAAGAATTACATAGAGTTAACAATATGAATAATAATTGTTGTATATTTATACTTGTATTAGCTTAAACGTTGGTCCTTGAAAAGGATACAACTAATGTTAACGAACCCAAACGAAGTTTTGTATCAGTCCCCACTATAAATAGACATGTGACTAAACACAGAACACATGGTTGACACATCCAATAATCGTACCACAGTTTTGAATAATAAACTGTGAGCCGGGGTTTGTTATTTTAAACATTTATTTCTTTTCGATAACTTTAACTTTCGTTTGAATCGACGAAGACTGAAATACTTCTTTTTTGTCAACCCTTCGACTGTTCAAAGTTTTAATGAGTTGAATTTCTTGATTTTTAAGTACTTAATTTTTAATTATACAGCATATTTACAAAAAAATGATGAAATGACGATTTGTAATGTTGATGATAATGAATTATTACAAAAACTAAAATTACATGACATTACGATATAAAACTCAGTACAAGCATATATCACAGATAGTAATAATTACAAAAGTTATCTGTAACCGGTTGGTTGTCAACGACTTTCGCCGCTTTCACGCGTCATGGCGCTTACAGCGATGGTTCACGAAATCTTTAATTGGTAATTGCATCAATAATGGTCTTCGTGCTATGCATGCCATGAAGCGCTGCTCACATTATTGGATCACGTTTCATGTTTGCTTTGGAAATGTTTTTGTATAGTTTATTAATCGTTGAGATGTTGACGGAAGACAGTCCACTCATATGAAACATTATCATGTTTGATATGAGTGGACTGTTCCTGTTTCTTTTTTTTTGCTTCAAAAATATTATTTTCCAGTTAATTTATCTATGGATTTTTTAAAGCTATCTTTTGGATAGTTATTCATAGGTTTTATTTAAATTATCTCGATGTTTAATTTTTTTTCACCTTCCATTTATCAAAATTGAAATACTCTGGAATAAAATATATTTCATAAATATGATATTTTAATAAAAGTATTACGGAAAAGTATAAATACCTATTATTTGTGAATTATATGAAGTATCTTCCTACATAGGTAGGTATATGAGTTGGTAATGAAATCTGCCAGACGGTACAATGCTCGTGCGAGGGAGGGAGACAGGACCCTCTAGCCGTACGGAAGAAAGGGATGAAATAACTTCCCGAATAAGCGAATCGATTGCCCGGGGCCCAAACCACCCCTAATGCTCAACAGTTAGGGTTGTGTGCGGGGGAGTTTGTTGCATTAGCACATGATTCAGCATGCGTAAGTTTTACGATGCTTATAATTAAATTATTTATAGCTAAAATATTGAAGTATTTATTGAATTTCACAATATCCTCTTCAGAGTATGCTCCTATGATTATTTAAAGAAGCCCTTTAAATAGTTTAAAGACTACTCAATTCTACGTCACAAACGTATCTTATCAAATCTTTGATAAGATAGGTTAGTGAAGAAAAAATCAGAAGAAAAATCACCAAAAAAATCACACTTCAAAACGTTGTTATTATTTGAAATATAAACCTGGTAAATATGTTATGGACATCTGTATCCCAACGTTCCTAAACGTTTCTTTTGTTATCAGCCATCAATACGAGCCAGATTTTTTCGCGGATTATGGAATTTTGCAACCTGATCGACTGTAGTTTAAGTCAACCAACGGGCATTAAATTAATAATAGGAAAAAATGAACTACAATTGTAATGAGAAATATATTTTAGCCGTGAATAAAACTACTGTTTAAAGTCTTCTGATATTGAATTCATTCTCAGTACGATTACCCTAACCATTTTCAAATTTCAAATATGTGATTGATACACAACTTTTCAATACATTACTAAACAAATTTTATAAACGTCCATATTATATTTATAATGTAGTAAAAACTGTAATATGACAAACTCGCAAAACACAGTTAGAACGTTTATTTTTATCTCCATACTCATTATAATATAAACGCGGAGTTCAGACAACGGCGTAGGTAAATTCGGAGCGAACAACCCACCCACAGCCTAGGTACTAGGCACCCTATGTGTCCTGCAGATCGATACCTCGAGGGGACGTTTGGGCTGGAATAATAATACGTTAAGGTCTCAGTTCCAGCATGGTGTTGTAATTTTTAACCTAAAAATAAGTGTTATTGTTCAATGTGACTTTCTTAAATGATGATGACTGAATTAAATGCTATATAATTTGAAGAGTAACATTTTAAAGTTCAAAATATTTGCGCCTCATTCTATGTTTAAGGTTTTATTGAATATATGAATAAAGTTAATGTTAATATGTGTCTAGTACGAATATAAATCATCCCAATTATTTTCATGTTAGCTTAAAGTTGTTAAATATTCAAGAATCCGACAACGACATGCCAAAAAATCCCATCTATCTTTCAGTCGTGCGCTTGTAAATCAAGTTCATGAATAATTCCGGTTTATTGAAATCAATTTACACCAAAATAAAGTTTTAATTGCTCCCGAACACGATGGAGATTTGTTCGAAAAAAAGTAGCGCATAGACTCGACAGCAACCATCCGTGATGGTTTGCTCTTGAAAAATCTTAATTGCCACTATCTTGACGGTTCATAAAATTTAAGACGTAAAATTTTGATGATGCATCCTAGAGTGGGGTCGACGACCTCGTAACGTTTGTTTATGAAATTCGTATAGTCATTGATGAATATTAACGACTGTCTTTTACGACTTTGATAGAATCTCTTCAAAATGTTAATTTAACAAGATTAATGTGTATTAAGTTATCAAGTCTATATATTGGGGAATTTATTCGAAAAGTAGAGTTTTAATTAAATCTGTTTTTCATTTTCGAAAACTTTTTTAAAGCGTATGCAAATCCTTAGTCAAAGTAAGTATTTAACTGTATAGGATGTACTCAGCATATTTCCCTCTGAAAAAAATACATTTTAGTCTCTGGAATGCAAAATGGCGGTCCAGACCGGAAGACAGAGTGTAATGAACAAAATGATTGTTCGCACCGCAGCCCTCGCCAGCCCCCTCCAATCGAGTGATGTGCAAATAACGGCTCTTACCTACAGCTTCTGTTTCGGTTTAATGAGATATCGACGTCTTAATGATATGTAAACGATTTAGTGGAGTAATAACGTTTAATATCGTCTATAAATAAAATTTATAATCCGTTTAATGCACATAGTAATCAATATCTGTACATATTATTTGCAAAAGAACAGAATCTAAAGCCGCTGCACAGGGAATAAAAAAAATTATTGCTGTACCGAGTAAAGACGTATTAATTTCAATTATTTACTGATCAAAGTTTCCTTTCTCTAGAAAGTTTCTAACAGTATTAAGGCTCAATTAATATAATTCAAAGATGTCTTGAATTTCATTACACAGGGAGGCCTGTTATAATAGTATAGACATGAACATGGTTGCTTGCGCGTCGCTGTAGACCTGTGCTTCTGTCTAGACTCGATCGATGGCCGTTAGAATTATAACATGACGATTGAGTATATTGTAATTAGGCATATCTTTACTTAAACGAGGTACTCGGCTATCCTCATGAACACATAGGTTGTTTGATTATTATTTATCAGTAAATAACCATTGCAACGCTTTTGTTTCATTTAGATAATCCTACTTTTTACCAGTGGCGTAGCGTAGTATTGCCCGCCCCGGGCGGCACTTTTTAGTCGGAGGCAAAATTTCGGTTAAGTACCTAGTTTAGGAGTTTATCGCGGACAAACACCGTATATATATAAAGATTAAATTGAAATACCTAATTAAGAGGGCGGCAAAATTGTCTTCCGCCCCGGGCAGCCGGTACCCACGTTACGCCACTGCTTTTTACTAATTCTGCAATATATTTATCTTTCCATTATTGCACTACTCCTCAGCATGAATCTGTCATAGAATATGACGAATTAAGATTAATGTCCACTACAACATCTGTAGACCTACGAAATGGAAGGGTATATGGCAACACTAGAAAAACAACTCAATTTCAAAAACCGAAAAGCCTTTCAAGCTTTGTGAAATAAAATATTCGGTTTCGCATTCCTACTAAAGACTACAACCTTCCCTTTGTAAAACTTTGTCCCGCGGGCGCAATGTCCGTAATATCGTCGTTTTTCTCCGCTTGAAATATATATTTCCACGATGCGTGGCGCCAAAGGAAAGAGTTGAAATAAAACCGGAAAGAAATGCCGTTGGGCGCTGCCACACGCGCCTGCGCGTACACTTCACTAATAAAACGAGTTACATGCACATAAACGGTATCCATGTTTTACGTGCCTAGTACCTACCTACGTTTGTGAATATGATTTATAATTTCTAAATTGCGAATAAATAAACAAAAAATATAAAATTACGCAAAAGACTGATGAATATGACAATACATATGTGAATAAATGATTTCGCAGTTTCACATTTTATTTATTTATCTCTTTCACTTTCAAACAATAGAAGTAAAATGTATTTAAGAAGCATTAAAGACAAAATGACACTGGGCAAAGTGAAAAATTTCAACACTTATGAAAAATCACCGACAACTTAAAATGTTTAAAAAAATGAACATTTTACTTGTCTAGTCTTGTGGGGTGTGGCTAAAGAAATAATGTTTTATCATTATCCTTTTCTTCCCACCATGCACCTAATGAATGCATAATGGCGATCCGAGACAATGCTGTCCCGATTGTTAATCTGTGCTCGGCAGGAAATAGACGCGACGTAATTTTTCCCTCTTCACAAAAAATAAATCACATTTTTCTTCATAATTCCAGTGGCTGGTTAAGAATCTGTTTTACGACGGCTTACAGCCAAGTCATCTTTTTTAACTATCCAGCAAACGATACGTATCTTTTGAGACAAGTCTATGAAATTGCGGACTTTCTAAGTAGATACTCGTGTTACGATGCTAATTAAACCGTTCATTTCATATTACTGCTTATTAAATTATTGATAGGAAAAAAATAAATAAATCATACACATTAAAAGTAGTGTGTATAAGGCATAATGGGTGTATAATGGCGTCCGAGACAATGCCGGTCCGATTCTTAATCTGTGCTCGGCGGGAAATAGACGCGACGTCATGTTCTGGAATGCAGCGCATCGTACTGGAATAACGCCATGCTAATTATCGCGTAATCTCTGTCCGCTTGTTTGAAATAGCATTGTACTGAGCGTAGGACTGATAGACATGTAGGTATGGTTAGCGCAGGATATGCTTTGAAATAACAATTAATCTGAATTGTTATTTTTTTCTAGACCTTTTCGATCAAATGCTAGTTTGTAAATTTTCCCTAAGCCCCATATTTTTCGACTACTTTCATAATATAACCTAAGTATGTGTCGTTTTTATCATCATAACATATGTACATACAACCATAATATGTTTAAAAATCAAATCCGAATTTATTTCGTGAATAGCACGTCAAGTCTGACCAAAATATCTTACTTCAAAATCCAAAAGCTATTTCCTCGCTGGATGAGAAAATTTCAAGATTGGACGAAACGTCTGAAAGGGAAGCTAATTTAAAACGGTAAGTATTTGCAAAGCGTAGACCTGCAATGCGGCACTGTTGGTTCGGAGATAAATCAATTTGTGATGTTGTATATTCAGCATCTATATTATTCGGAGCGGGGGAACGTAGGCTGACGCTGTCGCGTCTTCGGCAAAAATTTAATCCCCTTATTACTCTCCTCTCTTGCAGATAAATACGTGCCTACTGAAAACTTCGGAGCTTTTAAAATGGAGAATGGAAAATAAAGAGACACGGATCCCTAGAGATCTTTTTTACATTCTCAATTTTAGCAGATTATAATAATAATCTGCTTAACTTACTATACTTAGCTTACAATAGTAAAGAATAATGATTTGCTTTCTTTTCTACATCCTTTTCTCTACTTAATGTGTCTCGTCGCTAATCTTCACATTGACTTTGACTTCCATATTTGGTACTTTTCTTCGAACAATTTAAAAAATTTCAACTATTTGTTTTAATAGCGAAATGTTTCTGGAAGTTGTGTTTCACCGCCACAAATGATTTCAAGGGCAAGTTCTAAATGTGGCTCGCGTCATCTGTATAATGTTTGTTTACCAACGTCTTTGATCTGTTTATGTCTTATTCCAGTCCAACTTCGAACAAACACGAATCTATATTTGGAAATTGAGTAACAATAGGTTAATACAAATAAATTACATGTTATCCAAAAATGTTGTCCAATTACTGCACTGGTATAATTTTAGTTTTATTCCCAAGGATTATGAATTTCAAGAGCATGGCAAATATTCATGCTAACTCATGAATATGTGATTGTATCCGTGTCTAACTGAAGAGAACATAAGCTGTGAATTTATCATTCACTTACCTATAGAAATTTCTGCGGTCCTCACCCATTGTTTTACGATTGTTTTTACGTCTAAAAATTCCGTACCGCATATATTTTGCAATACGACATAAACAACTTTTTTACTTTACGTTACCGAAAAGTTAATACAAGTTTATGGAAAATATAGAGACGTATGTCACAATAGAGGTCTATCACCACAAGTACCGATATATTATATCCAGTTCATTGTTACGTGCTACTTAGAGATATGATCATGATCGTGATCCGACATTGGTCACACGGATGTAACGGGGTTAATGGTACAGTAGTGAGATCCTTTTACAGTCCAGCTCGTCTGGGACAAACCACCCGTTCACTGCAGCCGGCCCTTTGGGAAAGTGCTGTTTCTTACCAATCATTTATATTGTTTTTTAATCTTAACATGTAACAAACAGCAATTAAATATTTGCGGTTACAACATTGTTCTGTTCCAAATGTTTGTCTACACCCACGATTAAATCGTAGTATAGATACCCTCCGATTGACACTACAGATAAGCCTAATAAGAATATTAGCTAACCAATTTCAAACATATTATCTATACTAAGTTATAATTAAAAAAGCATTTGTTTGTTTGTAATCGATAAACACTGAAACTACTGCACCGATATATCAATAAATATTTTACAATTAGAAAGAAAGCTATATTATTTACAAGTAATATAGGCCACATTTTGGTTGTCACGTGTGAAACCGCAGAAAGCAGTAAGTTTTAAATAATTCAATACCGGACATTTTCTACAAAGATAACAATAGTCCGTAGTTTCAATATATATTACGGGGTACTTCGGTTAAAACTAATGTAGGGAATTTTCTCAGAGACCTAGTAGTGAAAGATAAAAGAATTTATAGTGGCTTGTCGCCTGTCGATGCTACACATTACTTCAATGGGTCCGCCAAAGCGGTGTAGCCGAGATAAGCGCTCACCCTGGGGTCGACTAGTGCACGACTAAGCAAGATTACATCGAAACCTTCTAATGATCTCGACTCACTCAAAATGTAATTTTTAAAAACATAAAAGTATTTTTTATATTATCCTTATTATTATTGCTGAATAGATAAGATAAGGTTAATGCCGTTTATATTAACATAAAAATAAAATCTGCGCAAAAAATTGTTTCATGGAAAAATCATAAAGAAACATGTAAAACGGTGACATAAATTATTTTTATGGCTCCAATCACGAAGATTTACTTTACTAAGAAAAGGAACTTTGAATACTAGATAAATGTGTAATAAGATACTACAAGACAGAAAATCATCATATTCGCTGTAGTGAATATGATGTTCTAGGAACTGCGATCTTTACCAAAATAATAGCATTAATTATCTGTGTACGATACAGATAATCGATTCCATTTTTCCACAGCGAACTAGCGAATAAGCATTTGTACCTATTAAAAGGCAATTGCTATTCACACAACGTTCGAATACGCGGTTAAATAACCTCGAGCGTTTCGTCTTCCACCACTCGGGTTTTAATTGGAGAGGCAAAGTAGACAATGAGGAAAGGAAACCGATGGTTCTATAGTGTGACTACAATGTTACTTGAACTTAAAATAGAACTAACATTTCACACTTTTCAACGTAGATTTGTCTTTAAACACAAAAAAATATGTGTATATGACGCTTTCAAAAAAGAGGTCATCTAACCTCTTTCTTTTGGAAAGTCGGTTAAAAATAGATACGTGTTGTAACTATAGATTAATAAACACGAAATCTTAACACGAAATGGAAATATAAAAAAGGATGATAGAAGAAAAAAAGAAAAGAAGAAGAATAAAGGGATTTAAAAGGAAGAGAAAAATATTCGCGCACGTTCAAATTGTATTTTATCGTATCGGACGAGCATGTAATTCACCCGATATTGAACTATCTTTTCTCATTTTATATAACTCAGTAAGATTGAATTCCTACCTGAGATTCTCGATTTCGAACGTTATTCGAAAAATAAGATACTATAGTATTTTTTAATAATCTAGAAATAGCAAACGAGCAAGGCTACCTGATAGTAAACGGTATCTGCCACGTATGAATTCTAAGGATAATTATTAAGCCCACGTTCCTACTACCTGACAACGGCAAAAATCTCAAGGGTAGTAACGTAGTCGTAGTATGGAAGTAGCAAACGAGCATGCAGCCCACCTGATGGTAAGTGGCTATTGCCGCCTATGGACACCTGTAATCAACGCTAGGTAAAATCAGTTTCACCTAAGGTTAGCCACAAATGCGTTGCTACCCCTGAGGACTAAGATGGAATGCCTCGGAAAAGTATGTCTC
>DWPF01000232.1:0-12842 GCA_018251575.1 Cecropterus bathyllus | reverse complement strand
ACCGCTCCGCCAAGCAGGACATATATAATAAATTAGCTCAATTTGACATTAGGTAGTTACCTACTGCCCATAGATACTCTTGGTGTTATTAGAGATCGGCCTTTTGTGGTTCGACTCCAACACAACTGTCACATTTACTTCTGCCTAATAACAGCAGTGTTAAGGTAGAATAACCGAGGATTACAAACTTAATCCTTATCCTTATCCCATCTGTGGGCAACCTTAGGTAAGACTCGGATCAAATCTGGGTTGACTTATAGTTTTCCATGGACGACAGTGGCCACGTAACGTCAGATGGACTGCATGGTTGTTCTTTTCAGATCTTGTAGACCCAAGCCCGCAGACGCAAGCCCCAAGACTTTCTTTTTATCAAAAATAACACGAATCTTACCTGTAATCCTTGCTATCCTTGGAGACTAAAATGAATCATGATAAAATGAATTTGCATTACCATAACCTTAAAATCAGAACAGAGCAATGCTAAATTAGTGCTATGATCTAGAAGATAGAGATACCACTGGCGAACGTCATGGCCTATCACATTTTACCTATTTACATCACTCCGAGTCTATAAACCTGTTTACCCAAACACCTTAAAACAAGTTACGCAAATTTCAGTCGATGATTCTCTGAAGCCCTTATATATTTTGAAATTACTCCCATCTCTAAATTACACTTAATTCCACCTACACCAAAGTTTATTACAAACACGGAGCTAAATTTATTTATCTTAACACAACATCCAAATACGATACAATCCACTTAATGCCTTCAAAGCACGTACTTAATTTAGGATCAAATCAGATAATGGGTTACAAACGCTCCAGCACTAAAGAGATACGTTCAAGTTGAAAGCATTAGAGGCGCAAATGTACGGCTCATTTGCCGGAGTAGCGGTACGTGGAGCCATTGTGCCGGCGGTGGATTGCCGCGCGATATATAACCGTCGCGGATCAATCGCGTGTTTCCATTAACTCGATCGCGTGAACCCCCCGCCGACCGTGCATCCTCACTCCTCCTCTAAACTGATGTATGTGCTAGAAATTCCCTTTGTGAACGTCTTTGTTACGTCGTTACAGCAATTTTATCGAATGTGAACAATTTCGGTCCTAATAGAATACCTTGTGAGGTTCCACGAAATCTTTAACTTTCAATTCAGAAATTTGTTACATAGGCGAGTAATGTTCGCGAAATATTTAGTAAATTTAAATTAATACTAGTCTGCTCTATTATACTAATAGGTGGCTATGAAATTACGAGCACAGTGCGAATTTAAATGATATATTTTCGTTCAGTGTATCAGATATAAATAGACCATAAGGTAACAGTCATTAGCGCTACAAAGACACACGTCAAAATCCTGGAAAATTAAATCGGTCGACAATTAGTAGGTTACGACAAAAATTATAAATTCGTTAAGGGCAGGGTAATATTACAAATAAATGATCACTGATATCTTAATAGGATTTGTACCTGAAGTCGACCATAGAGGAATATGCGATACTATTGCTCAGGGCTTAACATACATAGGTTAGATTTAAATGATGTAGTTTACCTTAGCGTTTTGTTTGTTATTATGTTAGTTAATTATTATTTATAGATTACAACCAAACAACAAGGTAAACAAGACTCAGAAACAGTTAAACATTACTGTTATTGACAGCCTGCATAGTAATTTCTATTGCGTCCATCTTAGAGTCAGGAACCGTTGTCGTAGATCAAATTATAACTAGCGCTCCAACTGGCTAAATATTGTCGGGCTTGAGACGGTTACTTAGCATTACGGAAAGGCCAATTGTGCAACCGCGGCGCTGGAAATCACATTAGTACATTGTTTGGTCACCAGAGGAACTTGCACGTAATTCAATCTCTTCGATGGTCTGAACGGAGGGTTGAGAGAAACCAAAAGTACTATTAATTTTGACGTTTATTTAAACGTTTCACATAATTTCACTCTGTTTTGACGGAAGATTGATAAATATATCGTATCGATAAACTATTTTAGATCCACTTACGCTGCTATTTCTGTTTTGTTCTTTCCACTGCCATACATCACCACCATCAAACCACGGATACACATGAATAAAGACGAATACAAAAATCCCCAGACCCAGAGCAGAAATAATCATTCAGATATGCCTGACCGTACCGCCGCGCGGTCACGCGGTTCATTGTATTATTGTCTAGACGATAATGTAAATCTAAGCCTTGAATAAGATAACAAGTGCCATTGTAACACGCAAAAAATAGCTTTGTTATACTTAAAAGTAAATATAATTTTATTAATGATACATTAATACTAAGTCGTTAGATTAATTGCAGAAAAATCCTAAAGATTTACATTATTTCTGATTGTAATACTAAACATAAGTTCAGTATTTTACGGTAATATCTCCAATAAATATAGAAAGAAAAATTATATAAAGCAACTGGGGGATGCGGAAGACAAAACGATATGCTCGCTGGAATCATTTAAGTCCCAACGTTCAACATTGAGCCGTATTTACTGCTTTGATTGAGCTAGCATAAGGCTGATTTATGATTCCAGAGACGAGATTTATTCTTTAGGATTCGAGCTATTTGCCTTCTCTTTCCCTCAAGCGTTGTTTCAGATTTATCAAGATTTGTTTTGAATCCGCTCTACGATACAACTTCTCACCAACTATTCTATCGCTATTAAAACCAAGTGCGGTCCGGTATTTCGTAACGCTAGTTTCAATTGTCCTGACAATTACATAGTTAATATAAATTTGATGAATTATATATGTAATTAGAATTCAATCATTAATTAGTTTCCTTCTAGTCTATTGTGATTTAGAGAAAGTGCATTAAATGTGTATAATATCTGTCTGTACATGAATTACTCTTACTATTAACTGTAATGGTCGTATTGCCGCTATTAAAATCTGAGTTATAATTATAGTAGTTAGCATTGGAATAAGTACAGTCGGATCAGGGAAGTACCGCCGCTGCACTAATTTCAACAGTGAAGAAATTCTTGTATCTCGGGCTGGTGTTGCCTACTCACTTTCGTATGAGGCGGCCATCTTAGCCCGCGGCAGTAGAAACGCATCTGTGATTGACTTCAGATAGAACCCGTTTTACTTGAACTTGCTTACTGATGACCATTGGCGGCAGTGACCACTAACCACCAGATGGACTGCATACCCGTTTGCTTCATAAAACTTAAAAACTGTTGATTGAATATATATTACTCTGAATTCACTTCAACTCAAACTTATGAAAAATCCCTCGTGAAACTGATAAATTGTCTGTTAGTTCTCATGCAGGAGTAAATCACGTCAA
This sequence comes from Cecropterus bathyllus, assembly GCA_018251575.1. Taxonomy (NCBI): domain Eukaryota; kingdom Metazoa; phylum Arthropoda; class Insecta; order Lepidoptera; family Hesperiidae; genus Cecropterus; species Cecropterus bathyllus. The sequence continues at coordinate 9,536 of DWPF01000232.1, read as the reverse complement.
TACGACATGATATCTGGCAATAACTTGCTAACGACAGCGCTAACTGCGACGTGTTTAGTACATTCCACGCAAATTCCACGTCATAGCTCCGCGAGCATGAGCTATTAGCAAGTATCTACACTCGAGTACATCATGTTTATTGTATATATTCTCTTGTGAGTGAAGTACAGGCTACAAGGAAGTTGCCGGCGGTAGAGCTAAGTGCTACGTGCATGTGTTCCTACGACGCTACAATAAATAGGCATTTATATGTCAATAACTAAATTAGAAAATACTTTGTTCTTATTATTACTGTGTACCTTATTTGTAGAAGATATTACTACTAAGTGCTTTGATATGCTATGATTTTACTGATTTAATGAACGACTAACATCATTTAGTGTCGTGGTCTTTTATTTTGTTCTATGAAACCTAAAGCATCATGCTTTAGGTTTCATAGAAAATAATAATGTAGTTTGTTCCGAAGGAAAGTAGCAGTACCTAGTAACCTAACGTAACAGTAATATAATTATTGAATTGATTATAGAATGCCAACTAAATTAATTTGTGATAAAACTTGTTATAAATTTCTGGGAACAAGCTGATAAAACGCCTACAATAATTATATGTGAATTAATTACTCCGTAACTCGGTACAATTATTCAGTAATTGCTCAATGACGTGCTTGATTTTCCATTCAAAACTTAGTTCGCAGCGCAAATACGTAATTGGCTCACGTGTAATAACTTTGAATTTAACGCTCAAACGGCTATAAAAATAATTTAAAACGACGAACATTTCATTAAAATTCGCGAAATATACGCGTACCAAAATTATAGATGCAATATTTCAGCGCGGATTAATTACAACAAGGGAAAAATACAATAACGCAGCGATAAATCAACGATAGAGTGCAATGAATAGTAATTACTCATCGCTCGTCCGAATCGCGTCGCCGATAACTCATCGGCGGCGCAGGGCCGCGTGATCCGGGAAGTATAAATATGAGCGGGCCCGCCTGACAAACTGCACGCGCCGGACCGTCTTAATCCCACTTTTGATGGCCACCTGAGTGTAACTGTCCAGTCCTCGTTAAAAACGGTACACGTCCGTGTACAAAATTGGAAATTTTGAAGCTATGAACAGCATAAAGTAGACTAGTTTCGGTTTAAATAAAACTCCGAAACGTGACGCGACGACCGTCGAAAATATACGTTCAAAGTTAGTAGAGCTTTAAATATGAAACCGAATTTCAAAATGACGAACGCTTTATAGGATTTCATAATTTATTTATAAAAAGGAAATAATTTTGCTTCATTGATATAATCAATTTATTTTATATTCTGAAAAAAAAATCATTTTCTTTACGTTCGTGAATAGTATTTCACAGATTCTTGTATATTTGCTCCTCTTTTACGATAGTGACATAAATATTTTCTAAAACATGATTTCAAATTTTTGTAAAATGATTGCAATGTTCAGCCCTGCCGCAACGCGTCCGCTGTATTAATTCAAGCAGTGTTTTCGTTATCGTTTATTGTTTTCCTAAACGCCATTAAATTTTCATCGCGCATAAATAACGCATCGAATGACAGCTGTGACGGAACACACAGTTTAATGCACAATGTTCCCGATTTTGCTCTAATTTTCGCTGCCAATATCTGATTGTAATAAAGGAGTACCGAAATAGGGTTTCAAAGTATATTTTATGGAAGTAAATGTTAAGAAACTGTAAGTGATATTACCACACGAAATGGATGGATATACAAATATTTATTTGGGTTAGCGTGAAACACAATGTAATCTTAAAGTCGGATACGTTACATATTACAAACACATGAAACATTTAATTACGTTTTAGTCATTACTGCTACTGCTAACTTTAATTACCTTTATTAAAAGTAAGTGCTTCCTCCGAGTTTCTCATAACTTTTACTTCACACAAGATATATTAGTACATGTTTAACGCCGGCTTCATAAGTTCTGCCAATGAATACATTAACTGGAAGGACGGCACAAGTTTAATCATCAATGGGTTTTATGATTAATATTTATAATGATTTCATGCAAACTGCCGTTCGACGGGCGGATTTACGAGCGGCGCGCGGCGACGTGCCGCAGCCTCCGATCAGCGGCTGCTCACATTTTTAATTCAATCTATAAATATATAAATTATTACGAATAAATTTGAAAGTAGTTCAGAAAGTCCTTGATCTTGACGTATAAGATTTTGGTATTTATGCACCTACTTTTATTTTGACACTTGACTGCCAACCCAAATAGGTTTTATATACCTAGATGTTTAAAATGTTGTATCGTTTTCTCAAAGAACGCATTAAAAAGATTATTATGAACAGGAGTTCAAGTTGATTTCAAAAGACACGCTTGAAACTAAACTTACTCTACAAAATCTAATCAATTCCTAATCCGGCCTTCCGTCATTAGCGCTTAAAACAACTACAATTTAATCAACTGGAGGCTTTGCACAGGTAGTGCTAGCACAAAGCTCGCTTGCTATACAGTATAATACGTAGTAAAGGCGCTTTGTGGCGCAGCAAAGGCACGGTGCTAAATAAGGAACTAATTATCCACCTGCCGCCACAAACGTGTGGCAATTCGGAACAAGGTTCTACTAATAATTTGTTTGTATACTCTGTTGCAACTATCTTCGAATATCTAAAATCATGAATAAATAAATCTTCATAACAAATCTGATTCCTAAAGCTGCAATACGACATGCCTAACTATATTTGACGACCCACGTGGTGGGGCGATCAACACACCGGTCTGACACGTAGTTCACGGGTTCGATCCCCGGCCAGACAGACTCATGTTCTGGGTCTGGGTGTTTGTGTATTTGTCTTTGCGTGTCCAGGGCACCCACAAAAGGAGAAAATCCTAGTGTGGGGCTATGAGTGTAGAAAGCGTTTACATTTATGTTTACGTTTATACATGGTAATGACTCGTATCCTCTAAAATATGGCACTGAAAGCATGTCGGTGGGCGCTATATTACCAAAACAAGAAGCAATCACACCAGAACCCATCACTGAAAACCGCTTTAAAATCGGACTAGTAATTTTGGAGATTTGTTTGTGCACACCAATGTTGCCAACATTGGTTTGCACAAACATCCTCTCACCCCAAAAACATATACCGTCTCCGTAACGTCGCGGGTAAAAAATAAGCCAAAAACAAAAGTAGGTTTAACAATAACCCATAAATCACAGCATACCGTAATAAGAATAAAAAATGTCAATAAAAAGGCGTGCGCGTAATGAACACGTATCGCGCGAGACGCGTCCACACGTACACGATATCAATTCCAAACGCCAAGATACGATTCATTTTGGCGCTTACCGACCGTTACACTTACATTACACGACTGCGACAAGTCGTGGTCGGTGCAAAATTGTGTCGTCTTGAAATATTTAAACATATCCCTGACATGCTTACAGTTCTTTTGGACGTGATTTTTAAATAGTAAAGTTTATGTAATGTGTAAGTTCTTACAAAATGTTTGTAATGCAGCTCTCTGAAGCACGATGAGCTAGGTGTTTCATTCAGGGGTAGTGATCAGTTTCTATCAAGTAAACTTTGTGTACTGTGGACACCATATCAGTCTAACCGAGAGTTCCAGGTTCAATCTCTGGCCTGTGTGAAATATGTCTGTGTACGTACTCGTTTTTATTGTATCCATAGCACCTTCGTAGCATAGCAAGACACTGAATTCTAGTGTAATAATAATCATATGAGTATAACCACCGTTATTACATATTATTTGTTTCCAATACTAACAAACACCGTAAAGTTCATTGGATTCAACTTAATAAGCCCTTATTCTAATAAAATTCGACAAATAGCTGTTATTACACGCTGATGGAAATTTATTCCACCTATTACACGGCGCTATAAAAATAAAATTGCCAATACACTTTTTCATCCATTATTATTCAATTGGCTGGGGAGCTTCCAAGGTGTTTTGTTTGGGACGATTCAATGGGCGGCACATTTTTACTTACATTTTTAAAAAGCTGAGAGAAATCTTCAGAACATTTATTTATATTGATAAGCAATGTACCGCGCTTGGTCCTACGACTTGTGTATCCGACTTACAAAGTTTAGGAATGGTGGACGCTCTCGGGATTTGGATGGGTGACCTCTAGTGGAAAAAATATTATAATTGAATCAAAATTATCTAACACCGGTTAGCGATTAAGAGCAGCATGATGTGATATAGTCCAAAGTATTCTCTTCTGATAAAAGTTGGATCCCGTTCATGAGAATAAACCGTAATAACACCCATGAGATATAAAAACGTTCTTTCTATTGGTAACCTCTTCCTATTTCGAACAACGAGTACATTGAAGCTAAAGCAAATACTTAAATGTTCTTTAATACTCTTCATTATTTACAATAATTAACTTTATCTGAACGGCGAGATGCTTTAAACTGATTAAATCAATAACGCTACGCCTTATCATGGTTCGCTATCTAACTCAATTACCTTAGGAAAATCATATAATATAATATATCATAAAATTTCTTACGCCTATACTAATAAAATTATCAACGACACTGATAAAGGCAAAATTTCTACAGTGCTTCAAACATTAGATCATGGACAGATTATAAGTCGTAATTCAAGTTTTAAAAGATAAATTTAAAATCATACATCTTTTTATTGTTTAACTTCAACGGCTTCACATCCACATAATTGTCATATTGGAATATATTCTGCCCTGTATTAGCGTTGTGAAACTGGTTGGTGTATTGATTTGAACGATGTGTAGAGATACTGATATGACGAATTCTAACTTAATGTGCAGAGACCTGTACGAGCACGGATAGATTTTTTATCCCATTTTTTGTAATTAACCGATGTTCACAGAGCGCAGTAACCACTTAACATCAGGTGGGCTGCACGCAAAAAAAAATCAATAAGCCCTTCTATGAGCTAACCGTTAATCCTACAAATGAACACTGCATTATAAAACACTGGTTTTTCATTCAACGGATGTTCGTGTGAATTTTCCTGCACGGGTTTGATTCCAGCCAATTCCGCCGCTCATTGAGCGCGAACATCGCCGGAATATATTAATTTCCCTACAACACGCACGAACAAGTGAAAGGATTTAGAGGGAACATTCATTTTTACGGGAATATTAAACCATAGAATCTCAGGTAAAATTTTGAAAAATAAGTATTACCAACAGGACTGCGTCCTATTTAATTTTACTGATTGATCAAAAATATTGAACTCTCAACTCTCAAAATTATGTCAATAGATATATTGATATACCTATTGGTGTATTTATTTTATTTTATGTGACTTTCTATTTTTTTATTTTCTTCTTTTTATCCGCAATGTAGCAGCATGGTAAAGTATGCTCCAAACCTCGAAATATGAGCCACTATTAGCTGTATGTGCATATTATACTATTCACAGAGAGATGAGATTTCGATTGGCACAATTACCGGCGCGTCCCGAATAAAAGCCGTCCTCTCGGTGTGCAGACTCATAAATATCATTACCGGCTCTCGCAGGCTCGGAATTAGCATACGCGCACCTGCTTCTCCCTGATTAATTATTAAAGTTACACCGAATCACGTGTCTCGTCGGACCCTCGCTCGTTATGCCCCGAATTAGTTGCCAGCCCTAATTGCCCCTGATTGCCTTTTATGAAGAACATCGTCGGACTCAACTGCCGAATGCTCGCCGAGCTAAGAGGAATTTCGGCTTGCGTAACTATGCTGAACTTGCCGTAGGCTATTAACACAGTTCTACTACGAAATGGAAATTAGTTTATAATTTTTAATTTAATCGATAATCTTACAAAATTCTCATTTTTATATCATGAATATCTTGAAAACATTAACACAATTTACTTTAGGTATATTCTATGCCGAAAATACAGGAAAATACTCCTTCGTCTTAAAAGGAAAACTTGAATGTAATAACGACATTTTAAAATTAACAATACAATTACAAAAGTATATTTTACATTAAAAATTTATATAAATAGGCCCCGGGCTCGCGCCTGCCTGACAGACAGTTTGTTAAAATGTCTTAAAATTATTTCATAAGGAGCTTTGGTAACGACAATTTTTGAATATCGCGCTCGTGTCGAGTTTCCGGGTAATTAGGGAGCCGTGTCGCGACCCTCATATTACATTCAACAGAACAGCGCATTAGTATTTCGCTGTAAACTTTTGACAGCGCTTGCATCCTGCCAAGTGATTTGTGACTTGACAGCTGTTCTAGATATTACACTATTTGTCCTCCTCCGTACAATGGGACGCTCAATCCGGCTGTAGCTACTAACTTTTTAAACTTTTAGTCGTTCAATCTTCTCGAAATACGTTTGATATATGTACCCACGCAGTGGCTTAATGGTTTGAACTTCCTCTTAATCCGGCGGAACAGGGTTTGAATCCAAGGCACGCATCTCCGATTTCTCTAAGTTAAGTGCGTGTTAAAATTTATTTATCACTTCATTTAGCACCAAACTAAATCATTAAAAGGAAACTTACTTACCGGGGATATTTTTGGAATCCTAAATAGCCTGTGAAGTCTACCAATTCGTACTTAGTCAGAGCAATGGACTATGGCCTAATATTTCTCGCTCTGAGAGTAGACCCATGCCTATTAGTGTTTTAAATAAAGGTTAACTGAATTCTCAGTGATAGCAACGTCATCGCCTTCGACTTCATATCGACGTTCTTGACGGATTGGTCTTGTGTTCTTTTTAAAGTTCATAACAAGAAACCGTGGGCACTGAAGACAGGTCTACACAGCTGCAGTAGTGTTAGTACATATTTTTCAAAATAAGTATAAAGCAAATGATCATCGAAGTACACAAATGGGAACTTCACATAGTTTGTGTAATTATGCCGCAATGTATGGCGCGAGCCGCAGCCGCAACGTCCGCCGCCCGCGTCACATTACTCGCCTCTCAACTTTGGGCACAACACGCTCTTTGTTCCGGATACAGAACGCATTTGTAACTTGCTTTAGACAAAATACTATAGCGCAATACTATGATAGCCGCCGATAGAGCAGTGATGGCCGAATGCTTGAAACTCAGCCTCTCAATCGAAAGTACCGAGGTTCGAATACTAGGCACGGACCACTGATTTTTCTAAAATTACGTGCGTATTAGAAGTGAGGAAACCTTCACACCTGAGAGATTTAAAAAAAAAAAAAGTTCTCAAAGGTGGGTGAGGTCTACCACTTCGGACTTGGCCAGCGCGGTGGAATGTGGGTGAAACTCTCTCAATCCGAGAGAAGACCCGTGCCCAGCAGTGGGACAATAATAGGTTGACGGAATACTGTGATAGTCCTTCCTTACTTTTTAAGATAAAATTTCTTAACGTGTATAAGTTTTGTATCTTATTACCTTGACAACATAAAGCTTATTTGGATTATCTTTATAATATGAAAACAGCACCGGATTGTATGATACTACATGAGTGTGCGTGAGTATGGATACTTGTAACCAACCTCAAATAACATCTATGCGAAATCTGCCATAAATGTTGCCCCTGAGGACTACGTTAGTACGTCTCAAATAAGTCTGAACATAACAAAGATTAACACTTTTGTTACAAAACAGAAAAAGATGTAGCGCCTCTTTAGTCAAATCACAAAGAGTTCTAATTCCTTCAATAAAAGACCTACACCTAATAATTCCCATATTATATTACACATACATTAAATCTAAGTAATTTTGAACTTAATTTTTATATAGGTACCATTATACTGGAACATATATTCATCACGTAATTCAGTTAAATAAAACTTGAGTCAATATGAATCAAACATGAATAAATATTGCTCACTTGATTAAGCAAAGAAATACAGTTGTTCCAATTTTATGGTTCATTGTAAACTTGTAAATTATAAAGTGGGTCGCGGAACATCGCAGGTTGATTGGGGCGGCCGTGACGATCACAGAAACAAAGCAAACTACCGCCGACCGAGTGCGGCCAAACTTCCCACGGAAATTCTTCGGCTATATTCATTTTAATTAGCTCCTTCCTAATTGTGTCCCATAATGAACGGCAATGAGATATCGCTCAGCAGTTGGCAAATAGTTGCTGCCTTAACTTTTATATGGAGTTAAGTCCTCCCAGCTATAATAATGCCGGTTTTCTGCATTAATGGTGGAAATTAATTTATTAAAATTTGATTTCACGAACCGACGAAAAGGACATGTTTAAGACAGGTATTTGTCCAATGTCCAATTACGTCGTACGTATATCTCACTGTGACATGTATATTTCATTAGAAAAAACTGCAGTCCCGTTAGGTTAAATTAAAAAAAATATATAGAGCGGACTGAAATTCTCTTATTTCCGTGTTATTACAATATTTCCGTTTACTTTATTTTCCTCATTATTTCCGTGTTATTACAATAACAATAAATTCTACATCTAAACGAATGAATGTCTCCGCGATATGACACGGCGGTATCGAATTACATCAAACAAGGAATGAAATTATTCTCACGGGGCTAGTTGTCGTTCAGAAAATTAAAGTTTCCGGGATTTAAAGACTTGCTACGAGCTGGTAGATAACATCGGTGATAGATTCGTTTGTACTTCCCTATATGTAGTTATTTTTCGTGTTTAAACTCTACATATGTTAGCTACTACTATGGCTAAGTATAATATATAAAAAAAGAAATGTTTTAAGTTAGAGTTTGCTTATTGCCTATAAAGTTATTGTGTATTGTATCTGGTGATATTTTATGAAATGATAAACGTAATGTGTCGAAACAAAAATTGTAGCAGTTACATCGTTCTTACTCTTCCATTTGTCAATCTCATCAAGTTTTATAAGTATAGTTTTACGTCGGATCTTTATATCAATAAGCAAGATCTTTATATCAAGTTTCGCTCCTAAATTTGTATTTAAGGGAACTTTTAGTATTATGCACAACTAGTAAGTATGTAGATTTTAACTCATGAAGGTGCTGTCTTGAGGAGAATGTGTAGTTTCGCATTTCGCTCGCAATAGTTATGCTAATGCCGTATCGAATTTATTACCACGGGCAATGGAGCGAGCGATGTTGTAGAGCTACTCGCGTTGTACGTACTGGCGCCTCTGTGTGATATACGCTCATTGTTCCAGCACCTATTTTGAACTTTGTTTAGCGAAAGTTTTACCGAGTGTTCCACTTTAAAGGAGGTTATTCTGATCGTATATTGCGGTGAATGAAATGGGAACTTTTCGTTTATCATTACTTAGACAACGTCCATTGAAATACCGACTACAGTGTTGTCTACAGTGTAAAATTGTATTTTTACAATAAAATACTGGAAGATCTGAGTCAATCATGTGTGTACTATTAAAGTGTGTGAAAAATTCGCAGGATATTTCATTATTAATCTAATTGAATTGAGAATCTGACATCTGATTTGAATAAACACCCATTCTCTAAAATACTGAAGCCGTTTTTTTACTTACATTTTATAGCTTAACATATTTAACTACTACAAGGCGTGACGGTGGTGGGTGTACGTTTCTCAAAGTGCGTTTGTCATCCTCAGCGT
>DWPF01000231.1:0-12849 GCA_018251575.1 Cecropterus bathyllus | reverse complement strand
GTTGGTAACACGTTATTAAATGAAAGGTTTGTTTGTAGTTCAGTCAATATGATTATATCCGGGTCATGTTAATTTCGGAGAGGACGTTTATTAACTATTTTTTACCAAAAGACTTTACATTATATTTGTACGTATTAATTAAAAATTTGTTTATTTTATAATTTATGCATTCATTACTATATATTATAATGAAGATCGCTTTAAATAAAACGGTTAAACTGTATTGAATCAAATGAGCGCACTGCGTGAGCACTGGTGCGTACAAAATTTTTACTTCGAAACATAATTCTTTCAAAAATCCTTGAAGGACACCCCAACATGGCTTATCGAAAAACCGTTACCGTAAGGTTTCATGCTATTAAGTTTTCAACATAATAACATTATATACTTCTTCTTAGTTCAAGATTCCATAAAATTAGCAACTTTTTATGTGTCTCAAACAATGCCAATAAAAATATTACATTTTATATTTATCTTGCGTATATTGTTTCAAAATCAAACATTAAATAAGTAACACGGTAAATGCGTATGAGCACTAATATTAATGTGCTGACTAAAGCTTAGACGCGTCATAAAATGGCTGTAAAATTTACGAGTCGCAAATGGAATGTCAAATATAGCCGTAAATATTAACTCATAATTTATTTCACCGTAAAAATCCGGGTGTTATAACATAGTGAGTTATTTCCGGTATAAAAACTAGTCATCACTCCGTAAAAACACCTATTTATTTTCTCAAAATGTTGACACATTTGAACATGACATTTATGTAATATGTGATGAGTTTTTTTTTATCCACTCAATTCTTAATTATAGTAATGTTACTTTTAAACTTGTCAAGAAGAAATTAAGCTCCGAAAATTGTTATAATTTTTCTATTACTGTTATCAATTTGTCTGTTATCAATCTGTTTTCAAGATTGGTAAGCCACACCTGGATGCGTAATTGAAACTGTATTAGTATCTTGTATCGCTTATTCAGTAATTAGTGAGGCTAATGACTTATTTGACGATTAAATTAATGACTGCTTCGATACTTGCAATTTATTTTGCATATACATATACATATAAAGTTATCCCGTCGCATCTTTAAAAGTACTCATCATTGAACTACATATAGATAGTTGCTATTTTTACAGATCCAACAAACATGCGTCAGGTCTAGAGAATCAAGTTTTCTGTTCAATTGCAATAACTGTGGAAGAATTACTACTTTAAGAGATAATCCACATACAATTTTATCACGTTTTAAGGTTCAGACTATAAACGTGACAAACAAGTGTCGTGGCAGACTAAGTAATATTTTCCTATTCAATTACCGCATATTACTTTGTTTTTCGACTACTATGCACTAGTACTATAAATAAATTACTCTTGATAAGCAGTACACTAGATGTAAGCATCTAATTTAAATATACCGTTATTTTGTAAACAGCTCGAGGTGTTCTACGAAGTCGCTACGACAAAGCGCTACGTCGTAGTAACGTAGCTTAGCTTAAAATAAAGTTATTAACTACTAAACTGTTTAGCGCTAGTTTTCCTTTACAGACGTATGTCAGAAGTACTAGTGTCATATCAAAATGCGACAAGTTTTCGTACTTCATTTGTGGAAACATACTTAATAATTAAGGCTGAATTTAATCATAATCTGTAGTTTCCTTTATAATGAAAATTGATGTGAATTTCGACCGCCTTCAACAATATTTTACAGTTGATCGAAGTATTTAAGGCAATATGTACTTCACCATATATTTTTGCACGCGAATACGTTATATTTACGCAGGAATTTTCAGTATTTTCTATCGATAAATTAGAACTTACTGACCCTAAATTCCTTTATCCTGGGAAAAAATCTCGCCCAAATAATGCTGGAATTTCCACAGTCTAATCAGGTGTTAAAAATACAAAAGATTTAGAATAGAAGGCATTTTATTAAAATAAAAAGCGTCATAAGGGATCATAGGAAAGGACATTCGTACACTCCGGTAGTGCATTTTTATTTATAAACAATTAACAAAGCTACCTTGTGCTAACAATGCACTTTTAATTTGCCTTAGATTTTCGTATTCGATTATTTGAAATTCTTTCAGTTAAATTGGCGTTGATGCCTTGTGCCGTTCACTTGTGACGTTTTAACTTTCTAGAGAAACTCCAGCACATTCGAAAACTCTTTTGCTACTGCATATTTCTTGGTAAAGGCTTTTATGAAATTGGACGTGAATATACGTCATTTAGTATGAGTGGAAGGTATTTTATTTTACTTAAATTTAGTATCAGCAATCATTACTATGTAATTATTTTAGATATAATTGAGATTTATAGCGATGGTATTAAATTTTTAATATTTTTTATACTCATTTGTCATTTACATTTATTTCTGTTTATGGATAATATATGTTAAATATATTTTATGTAATATATATAGTACGTTTTATAAAAGTCTTGTTTAGCTGATCTACAAGGTAAATTTAGTTCTATGAAATTATAAGAGAAAGAATGCCTCGCATATAACTATAATTATGATTGAAGGCGTACCTTTGTCGTGTCAGTATTTATGAAGGTTCAGGTAAGTAGATTATATTTGCTCATGTAAAATACGTAACAGATAATACGTAACAGATAATAAATACGTAACGTAATAAATGGAAAAAGGGAGAAAAAGATAAAGCCTTTCTGAATATTTTATGGAATCGCAACGCGACGTACACTTATATGACTTTAAGGGCAATGACAAATATAATGTTGTGAGTCTTTCCTTTTTTGGTATTTGGTATTGAATCATTTATTGATACACAATATCTCTTTTTATTTTCTTCCGCGCGTTTAATTTTGTATAAAAATGTAACCATTCAAGTATAAGTCGAATCCGTGTAGTATGTTGTGGTATATGTGGTCCAAATATTTTGTTACAATGGTTTGATTTTCTTTGGTTTAAGTTCAGTCTAAATTATTCATTTAGTTAAACTTTTGAGTATATTCTAAAGTATTTATACTTTAAAATGTTCCCAAACGTTTGTAAATAAGTACTAAAAATGTAGACCAACTTAAATTATATTTAAGAAAATATGTTTGTTTACACGCTTGGTCGCTTGGTTACACGCTTATATATTTATAGAGACGCCATTTTTATAATATGCTTAACGCTACGACATTGCTAAAGAAAACAAAATTATAAGGTTTACCTCACATTAAAGCACTTTTAAGCTTTTAAGCTATATATGAAGTATTTCATAAAACATTGCTTACTTAATTTGCTACAATATATACAAAATTACGAGGAACTTATATTGGAAACAAAGTTAATAATAAGAACTTCCTCTCTTTTGTTGGTCAACTGACATACACACTCTTTTATTAAAACGCAAAAAGTATACGTTTCAAATACAAATTGGGTTAAAGCATTGCATTAGTATTCTTCACAGGTTTTTAACCTTATTTGCTACCAACTATTTTGTGAACCAATTATTTTTCATTCGTCTTCCAAAATTAAAGATTTAGTATTCCAGCAGGAAAGAAATAAAAAGGAAATAATCGAAGAAGTTTTGACTTTCAATCAAAAGATAAAAAAGCCAACCACTGCCCACTTTGAGAGTAGCTGGCCTACAGGAAACTTATACGTTGTAAAAGCTTCTTTATCCCAGTACAAAGGTACAGATTGCGAGTCGCGGCAGCGCGTACCGCACATAACATTAGTTAACGTGGTTACGCACCATTAGCGAAGATTCCGCAGTTTCACCCTGTCTCAATTGCGTGGGCTATTAAAGAGGAAATTTCATTATAAGAATGGTTCTCGTGAATAAGCGATGAACGTGTCGAGGCATGCTTGAGACTTAACGGCCCTCCTTGATTAAAGGTACACAATGTGAAGTAGTGAATGTGAGGAATAACATGACAAAAAGATTTATTTAAAACAATTGCATGTTTGAAAATTAATAATATTCGATTTTATTTTTACTATATGAAGTTAATGTAAAAGATAAGAGAGGTTTAAGATAGAACAGTTATTTGTAGCGTAAAATGTAACAAAATTATCATAAGGCAAAAGAGTATATACATACCTCAGATATGACGCATACCTAATTGCTTGAGTTTCGTACATTTTTTCATATTTGTCCTGAAAATCCAATATTAAAGTGGTACAAGGTTTATTCTGTGATGCTAACAACTATAATTTGTAAAATCGCTACAGGGTCCCCGGTACTTGTCAAACTTTCCGGGTGCCCGCTTCAATGAGTTTCAGATAAATCACTTTATAACGCCTTGTTTTCACGCTGGATTGTAGGTACATAATAGACGCTCAGACATTTAGAGATTGATAAATTATCAGTTTTCCAGGTGGTAGAACCAGTGTAGTTCGACCGGGGAGGTACCACCGTCATACCTATTTCTAGCGTGAAGCAGTTCTTGCGTTTCGTTGGAAGGGTGTGGTTTCCGGCTCACTTATATATGAGGCGACCATCTCAGTTTTCGGGAGTAGCAACATATCTGTGATCGACTTCAGATACCCTATTCTATATTAAGTCGCTTACAGATGTCCACGGGCGGCTAGTAACTACTTACCATCAAGTGGACTGCATGCTCGTTTGCTTCTTAATTCTGATAAAAAAAAAATGTGACGACACTACCTCAGCCTTTTATTTTAGTCTTCCATATTGTTTTAACTGTCACCTTCAGATTTTAATTTATATATGTCCCGTAGCGAAGCACAAGTACTTCAGCTAGTGAATAAAATAAAAATCTCTTCGGATATCCTTGGAACGAAATTACAAGTGAGTTGTCTGGGTGGGCCGGTCTAGTTCAACGCTCTTCACACGTCACAACTCTCAGTCATCGTACAGCTTTCTAATATCGACCATTTGGAAAAGAGAGAAGAATCTGGTATGCCTAAATTATTGACTTTAGTCTGTCACGCCTCATTAAGAACGGTAGATTAGACGGTTGGTTTGATGTTAGATTTGGTATATTGATTATTGAAACATATTATAGAGATACGAATAGTATGCGGTAGTCTGGTTTACATAAGATTACAATAACGGAACTAATAGTCTAGTGGTTATAAACTCTGCCTCAACATTGAGAGGTCCGACGTTCAAAAACACGAACGTCTGTTTATTTTTGGCTTTAATGGTAAAGAAAGACGTCTCGCCTCTGAGTTCCTTAAAGTTATCAAGGGAGTGATAAGTCTTTAATTCGGACTTGACCAACGGGTGTCCTATGGCCCTAACCGTTCTTACTCTGAAAAGAATACAGTAATAAGTTGACAACAATAAGATTACCATATTTAAGTGTGCCTTAAAACCACTAGGAACTCGTTCTTCCAGTTTATATCGTATAAGACAAATGTGAGATGTACTTAAAGAGGTAGACAACAATATCTATCTATCAAGATATTGTACTGAGAGTAAACTCATTCCACTGTGGTCACCAACACACAGTCAAAGGCTAACTAAAGCAAACTTTGATAAAATCCCTCTTTCTAGGGAAAACCTGTGTGCAGCCTCTTTAACGTATAGGTATATCTATAGTAAGAAACGAAAAAAATGTATAATTAGAAATAGGTAAATATTGTAAGAAGAATTAAAATTTGTAAAGAATTTACGGCCTTTTTCCCACTTCGGGTTCATGCCTGCACGTGTCCAACCCGTAAATGTACAATTAAATTTGCAGTACTGCTTTATTAACGAATTACAGACATCAATAGTCGACAATGATCACGTAATAAATCAAGAAACTGCCGGTTTGCTAATACATTATTATCCAATTACATAAAATCATCCTACACAATCATCCATTATTGATGATCGGATAATGTCAGAGATTACATTTATAGTCCACAACGCTCCATTGATAATCGCAGATCACTGATTAATGTCATATTATATGAAATAAATGTAGTTTAAAAAGTAACTATTATATTTCTATAACTTTAAGTTACGTCAATTTTTTTAGATTTTTCTCATGACTGATAAGTTATTTTTAATAATTTCCTCTATATGTATCGGTAGTTTCCGCATTTAAATATGCCCTTTGTCATCAATTATTTTTTTGTGTTCTAGTATAATGTATGTGTCTTACAATCACAATCACAAAGACTGGGATTTAGCAAAATTCCATTATCGTCTTCTAAAACGCCTGTAGTCGGATACAGGTCTATGGGCTGTAATTATGATTACATGATGATGTTTTTTAAAATATCAACAGTTGTAAATTTGAATCTCAGAACTAGAATCTTAATTATTCCGAAGAAACTAAAAATTGGGTGCTAATAACATAAGTGTAATTTCATTTTTTTATCAAACCTAAGTAGCAAACGAGGTTGAAGCCCACCTGATGGTAAGTGGTCAAAGCCGCCCATGGACACCTGCAGGCAACTTCATATAGAACACGGGTTCTAGCTGAAGTGGATCACATATGCGTTGCTACTCCCGAAGACTAGGATGGTCGCCTCATATACAAGTGAGCCGGCAACCACACCCTTCTACCGAAACGCAAGAACCGCTTCACGTTAGAAATAGGTGTGATGGTGGTACCTCCCCGGTCGAACAACACTCGTTCTACCTCCTGCAGAATTCCTTAAATTAGATACTTAGTGATATTTTAAAGGTAGAAGAACCCTTCATTACTCCGTAAACTCCATAGCCTTAATTATATCGTAACCAGCAGTAATAAGCACTGCTATTTGTGGTTTAATTGGTATGGTAAGGGATACACAGCGCATATGTGGCTGATCTCACATCTGGACTTCTTATTTAAGGTTAATTATTGATGTTCATGGATGGCAGTAGCCACTTACTATGGTTTACGTGCTTATTTATTACTACAAAATTATTTAAATCAAATCTCCACACATGAAAGTGCGGAGCAACCGGCAATGTCAGATTTTGAACCGAATGTCACTTTCGAGATTGGAAACTGATCTTACACAATAGCATTCTACCGCTTACATAATACGATAAAACAATACTAGAAAAAATGACATACACAATCGATTACAAGTAACAACAATCTTGTTGATCGGATAATGTCAAAGATTACATATCGTTTGAAACGCTGTTGTAGATCGAGCTGATTACTGCCGTATTAATTGGAGGTAATGCGTGTCGGCTCAGCGGATGCATTAATTACCTCTGGGGTGATTATCTCCTGCCTCCTGAAAATAACAATGTAACTTTGCTCGTTAGTTGAATGTTATGTTCGTGTTATTGTACATGCCTTATTTAATGTATTTTCTTCATAACTAACGTTTTGTAATTCTAATAGCCCCCACACTTAGATTTTTTTCTGAGTCGTAGGTGCCATGGACAGATCAAGAACAAAAATCTAAGGAAATTATCATTGCGATATCTGTCTTGCCAATAAGATGTTTGTATGTATGATGGCCGCTTTGCCATGCGGATCGTCAATTGTGTATAACATTGTAAGTCTTCGTCAATGCTTAAGGTATCGAAAGAAAACAGGCTATTTAAAATAAACAATAAAATATTCTAATTAAATTACATGCGTACTTGATGTAGGATTTAAAAGGTCTTAGAACCATTTGTAATTCGGTCTAATAATATCAGTATTAAGTGCTGCCGAAACAAACTTTCTTTACAAATGTAATTGATTATATAAAAAATGTATACGTATGGTTTAAGTAATGTTCATTGTACATAATATAACACAGATTTATCTAATGATCTCACACAATACCTACCCTTAAGGAGAAACATGTAAGAAGATTGATTTTATTTAAAAAAATATACATTGGGAAAAGTAGGAAATATTTGTATTTGTCAGTAAGAAAATATCCGGTGAAATTTCCATGGGAAGTTTCTGTATATTTTAACAAACAAACAAAACTGTCTTTCTTTGTTTAAGGTAGGTACATCGTGACATTGAACATTACTTTCGGGTTTGAATTATTAATTCCTAACTATCGTAAAATTTATTTAATTGTTACAGGGTGGCGAAGAAGGTTTAATACTTAAGACGACTGTTCATGTCTATATTTAGCGCTGTTTCTAATTGTCCTTATAACTTATTAGGTACTACCTTTTACACATTTTTGGATTGAAACGCGTAGGTGTGGTTTTCTTTCTCTATGGGCCTCCATGAATTTATCGATAAGTTGAATTGGATGGATGAATTAGACAAGTTTGAGGTGTTTTTTAACACTCTTGTCAATTCTTAAAAAAACCTTTGGAGTTTTCAGACTTGAGATACCAATTTAATAAATGAATGATTTCCATTAATTACGTGAAATAACTTATCGTTACTTGAGGGTGAAATTTTGCTAATGACGAAACAAGTGCTCATAAATAAAGATTTATGGTATTATGTCTAGACAAAACAGAATCAATAATTATAATATTGAAGCTATTAAAGCACTTTATATTTGAGTAATAATTTTACCATAAATTATAATTTCAAACGACAACCATAAATAATAAATATGTGGACTTTCTACCGTAATTTATTTATTATCTATAATGTATGTAGCCTTTGCACTGCTATCGATAAACAGCGTGCTAACATTGTAGACAATTTTGAATAATTAATAATGAAGGTTGAAGTGAAGAAAATTAATGACATTTTTAATCAATAATTGATTAAGATTACCCAATTATTATTACTTAAATATTAACGTGTAGCATGTGAGTATGTTTAAATAGATATATTTTTATCATTTATATTATCTGTAAGCTACTTAAACATTTTATTCAAATGATTATTAGTTTTCACCATCTTCCAAGTTTCAATATTTAGTATAGCTTAACATTTATTTAAGTTAAAGCCGCATAACCATCTATACTAATATTATAAAGCAAAAGAGTTGGTTTGTTTGGTTGAACGCGCTAATATCAAGAACTACTGGTTCGAATTAAAAAAATATGATTGTGCTGAATACTTAGTCCATTTCTTGAAGAAGGATATAGGCTATATAACATCACGCTATGTTTGTTTGTTTTTTTTTTCTTATTTAGTAGCGTGTGAAACCGTGAAGCACAGCTGGTTTATAATAAAAACATAAAACTGACATTAAAAATTATCACATTAAAGTCTGAAACCGCAGCAAAACCCACAGCAAACAACCGATTATGAGCGATTTATGGCAAAAAGCAGCGGTCTAGCGACGCTGTAACGAGGCAGGATAAGTAGTAGGAGCCTCCTAGAAACGTATGTGTCGCATCCGGGCGCGTGGCACGCGTGCACGTTCCATGTAGAGGTTGTTCGCTGAATAAGTGTGTGTTGATTTTGACGTAACATTATTGTCCCACAGGATCTTCTTTCAGAGTAAGAGCGGTATAGGTAGAGCGGTACAGTGCCAATTAGTAGACTTAACACAAATTGAGAACTTTTTTATAACCTTTTTATTACTTTTAGTATTATTCGGTGCACAGGTTTCCTTACGATGTTTTCCTTCACGTTTTTAAGGAAGTGATAATTAATTTCTTATACGCACTTAAAAAAAACAGAGGTTCGAACCATCGGATTAGATGCCGCTTTTCTAACCACAATACTATCACTGTTTAAGTGTTTTAATTTAAGCCCCGATTCATGCGTGCTGCAGCAGACAAAATAGTGTTTATTCAA
Source organism: Cecropterus bathyllus (assembly GCA_018251575.1). Taxonomy (NCBI): domain Eukaryota; kingdom Metazoa; phylum Arthropoda; class Insecta; order Lepidoptera; family Hesperiidae; genus Cecropterus; species Cecropterus bathyllus. Next base: position 3,274 of record DWPF01000231.1, on the reverse strand, counting down.
TGTTTAATAACGTACTTATAAGCATAATAACGCTACACGGACATGGGTTGTACTGTCAAAATACTGTGTAAAAAATATGTAGAGTAAATAAACACCTAACCGTTTACTAATAAATTGAGTCATGTGTGCAAATGGAGGTTTTGCAAAAATTATATAGGTAGTTTTTGTAAAACCTCCTAAATAAAGATTTATATTTGCGAGCTAGATAATAAATATAATAATAAATCTCCTATTATTTACAGTTTTAATGTCTGTCAATAATGCAAGTCTGGTATAAATAGTGTATTCTTATATATGCCCTAATTAGTTTACTAGTTCATCCTCTATTTATATACCATTTCTTTCAAATCTTATTGCAACTTAGCCTATCCAGTAATAGGAGTATCATGAAAATCAGTAAATAATTGACGGATTTGTCGCCGATTGTTTTTCCATTTTACCAGAAGGAGGCTAATGTTTTTCGAGCGTATGTATGTGCATTCCTTTGGCACACGCTTCAAACTAAACGGTGGTCATATAACAAACCGTCTCAGTTTGCAGATTGACGTAGTCTATATAAATATTAAAATGGTGCCTGTAAGTAGACCATTGCAAATATATATTATAACACTTTTATGTCACTGTGTTGAAGGAAACTCCAAATGGCGTTAAAATAATAAATTATCATAAAAAAATATATCCGACTGCAATTTGAGATTTAGGAGCAGATTCGGGTACATGTGTTTTCATTATAAGTTCTTGTTTAATCGAAAAACTAGTTTTGTAAAAAATGTTTGTAAATTGAAAAAAAGCGCTCACGTCCGTAGCGAATGCGTCCACGTTACGCCAGCCCACTTGTACGCATCCTACTCGCGACCTTGCGCCCGACATGCGCCGTTGAGGTTTCACTTCCTCCGCGCATTAAAAAAAGCTTCAACCCAAAAACTTACTATTTTCTATTTACTTTTGTTTAGTAAATAATTTACTAAGTACTAAGATTAAGTACCCGAAGAAGCTCGTGTCGACAAAATTAATTATAAATATTGTCAATTTTTATGTTAATACATTAATTTCATTATTATAGTGCATTTGTATTTTATATCGATAAGCATATGATAGTAGTACTTGTACTACAGTTAAGTATTTTGTTTTTATAATACTATATTTAATTTCACGTTTTTTTATAAGCTTGCATCAAAATGGTAACATAAAAGTGTTACATACTCGCAATGGTCTATTTACGAGCTTTCATTTGATACCAATACTGTTATTATATTGAAAACTTATACAGGCAATGTCATTCTGACAGTTGAGACGAATCCAACGATACATCATAATATCCGTCAAGCGATTTCGGTCGTAACGTGTGCCAAAAAATTGGACAGACACAGATACCTACGCTCTGAAAAAAATACCCTTCCACTGATGCATTGGAATAAACAAGATTCATATTCTAATTTACGTTCGACGTCTACACATACATGGCTTCTAGAGACATTTTAATGTTAGATTGACTGTACTTACGACTGTTTGCTATGACATAAAAAGGTTAATAATATTAACTGTCAGCGTTGCATTTCCCACTTGTAAGTGGTATAACTCATTATCCGTATAACGCATGTCGTTGGTAGTAAGTGGCGGCACTCACATTATCGAGTAAGCTTGTCATGGTCCCAACAACGCAAACGACCGTCATTTAAACAATTGCACGACATTACTCTTTCTCTGTTTACATTAGAATTGATGTATGGAAAGCCCGTGGCTACGATAATCGTGTTTGACTAAGAGAAAATGTGACTCCGACGGACAAAACAAATTCAAAACACGCTCAAGTTTAATTGAACATTGATACCACTTTCCTCATTATCAACTTCAAGGGTCAATGCTCATAAACTTACAACTACTAAATGTTTTGATGGCAAATCTAAAGAAGCGTTTAGAAAACAGAATTTAACGGCCAACGTTTTTTAAATATAGATCTTAGATCAAAAGAAAGTTGTATCGTTTTATCATAATATTAATCAAGAAATATTTAGGCTGAGCTAGCGCAAGAATCAAAAGTTTTTATAGCTTTTAAAATGCCAGACATACAGACAGTTTCATCAACTTCATTAAATATAATCAGTTCAGTATACTATTTATTAATAATAAATCTAAACAGAATATTTATACCGGATGAAACAAAAAATTGGCATAAAAATGTATTGAGCGCTAAAGAGTCCTCAATAAGTATTCACAGAAAGAAAGTAAAAAGGTGAACATTGATTCGCTTCTTAGGAGAGCTCTTCGGCTTTTTCCGACGTCTCCTTAATTCGCATGTATGAGTATTCATTACACGTTACGAACGTATCTCATCTTTCGAATGTCAGTAGTAAGTTTTTGCTCGCGCACGCCTCCTTATCTCCCATATCAATCTCTCATCACTCCCCTTTATTTTTCGTTTCTGGTCACTGCGTGCTTACTCCTAGATATCCTCTTTTAGCTAACAAGACATTAAAACTAATATCTCATTTCGCATTGACAAATAACAATTATAATTCCGATGCTGAACTACCGGTTGTGAATATGAAAATAAATGTAGAGATAAATTGAGGTACAAAACAAACGGTGATAATACATCGCAATAGTAAGCTTAGGCGACGGCTACACATGATGCATCAAAACACTTAATGCCAATAGACCAGGTAAGAAGACCTTTATGTAAACAAATATATTCTCCGTAGTGGATAGATATTATCTAGCTACGGGAGATGCGGTGGCCCAAGCTTAAGTGGTCTGAGAAGAACTAAGCCGTCAATGAAATCCCGTCTCACTACGTTAAGAATCCGGTTCTTAACGATGTCGCTGCGACCAACTTTTGTTTCAGCGTGAATCTCATGGCCGATATAAAATGTTTAGATGACTAGTTAAAGCTTTAACTTTATGTTAGAAGGCATAGTAATGTAGACTTTATAACAGAACCAATGAAAACAATTTTCTTTCCATGACAACTGAAACTGCTGAGTGTAATAAGAACGAAAGTGGCTGGTGGTGTTTTGCTAAATATTACTTTAACGCGTTGATAATAAACGTTATAGTTAGTACACTGGATTTAGATAAGCTTACTACAATATTATGACACTTTGATGTATAGATACAAAGTTAATTGTAAAAGTTGTGTTGTAAAAGTGCCACACTACCTCAATTTTCGTTTCAGAGTACTTTTTTTTTATAAATGACGCTTGTTTTTCAAATCCTATTTTAACATAATTAAAGTGCACACTGTTAGCTTTTAAACAACACCGAACACTTATCC
>DWPF01000230.1:0-12850 GCA_018251575.1 Cecropterus bathyllus | reverse complement strand
TCTGAAGTCGATCACAGATTCCTTGCTGCCTCAGCGAAAGAAGTTGGAATGTCTTGTGTACGTGTCACTTGCCTTGCTGTACGCTTCATATCAGAAACACTGCAAAATAATATTGCCGATACCTGGTAGTAGCATAAGAAATAGCGAAGATGTCACCGCAATGAATCTACGAAGATTTCAATTACCTTTAAAAGTCCTTGCGTTTGAATCGTTGCGAATACATCAACTATTTTGCCATCTACCTATAGTGAGTAGGATCGATATAAGCTTCTAATACAAATGAACATTCCCAATAAACATTAGCACTTTTGAAACAGTGAAAAATGTGGATCATTATGTCGTAGGTTGAGCCATATTTGCGAACCAAAGCTTTTAAATTGATTGCTGGGTCAAATAGAACAGACCCGAACTATCGGACGCATTGACGTAATAGGATTTCGGTCGAAGTGTCCTTTACTAGCGCTTCAGTTCAAGATAATTTGGACTTCTCCAATTCACCTTCGCATCGCTCAGCCTTTCTTACTAATAGCACGAGTATACGACCAACACACCTAGATTTCAATTTAATGCAATTATCCTCAAAAAACTATATTAGACATTGTATTTCTTAAATTTCGCTAATTGAATTGTATGAAATAGCTGTGTTTTCCTCCCCCTTGCTCAGGATTAATATCTGTTATTTAAAAAAAGAATAGAGACTTTCCCTCGTCAAAATTAAATTCCGAAAAATTCATATGAAAATGTTCCTAATGTATTTCATTATTACATGCCAGCTAAAATATTTTTATCCTGGTACGTCCTGTTATGTAAGTTTGTTTCTAGAAAATTAAAGAGACATCAGGAGACCGCGGGTCCCATTTGGCCAATCTATAAAAAATGTAAACCAGTAGGGACACGTACTTCATCTGTGGGACGTGCGCTGCATGCACTGGCGACTGGAGGCCATGGATCACACGCCTGTCAACCCCACATTCACCATATTCCCCTTCCTCGTACAATACGTAACTAAGGAACAAATATTCATCCTACAGTTTTATGGCCCTATTCTAGTTTGCTATTTTTACAGACAGTAAAATGAAATTAGGTGTACAAAACCTTTTTTATGAATGAAAGAATACAAAAGTTGACATCGATATGATATAATTAATTAAAATCATCTGCAGAACCTTACTCGTTATCCAAATGTCACGTTGAAAGGACTTAAAAATGGCCTTTGAAGTAATTAACCAGGTATTCAACAGGGATTTACAGAGAATGGAAGTATTTTGTTGCTCCGAATTTGACGGCAGCTAGTTCATACATCTGAGTTTTATAATGGCTATCTTATGTCAGGCGTGCTAACATAGTCGTGAGTAGCTGTGGGTGCTGGTGCAGTGTTTAACATGAGGTAGATCTACAGGCATTGTTGCGTTTGGTTACAGATCTCAAAGCATATTTTGTTCGGTCGCTGTCCCATATACGTGTTCAGTGAGCGACGGAGCGTGTGCTGTTACAATACAGCGTGTGCATGTGTTGCGGACGCGCCAGACCCGGCGGCGACGCCGGTCCGCACTGACGAATCTAACAGAACTGATTGTGTATTTGTTGAATACTGGTATAAATTAGCAGGAATATAAGTTTGAATACTTATAGTTAGGAACATACATTTTTTTACAATTACCCTTTAGATTTATCCGTGAGATATTGCCATTTTAATATTGCCATTTAAGAAGGTCTCCTTTTACAGATAATAAATAATGAATAACATAAAACATAAAATAGGGAATATTTGAATAATTATATTTAATATTTACATATTTGAATAACATTAAATAGGTAAGTATACCTTAAAATTAGCTGATGATAAATAATAAAACATATTGCAAACATTAATTTAAACTTTTAATCCTCTGGAAACTAGGAACACCTCCCACAACGCTGCTACTCTACAGATAAATGAATAATATAATACTAAGAGCTTTTAGCGCTAAGTAAAATTCTAGAACACTTTCAGGGCTTAAAAATAGAGAGGAGAGGAGTCCGCAACACGAGATAGCGGTGGCTGTAACGTCGCATATATCTCCCGCGCGGCCGCCGGCGGGCGCGGCTGTCCGCCGCCCGACCTGCTACAATAAATAACCGCCGACCGCCTGCATTTACACTAAATGTTTTATTCAACCTAGGTTTATACATAAAGCCTAACCACAAGACTCTATCTAGTCGTCTCGTGTACTCTTTCAGCCTTATGTCATGGAGAAAGGAACTTCTAGCGAACATGTACACTTAAATTGTAAATACGAAAAATAACTGTAACGCGATTTTCAGTCTACTGCATTTTCATAGCCCTATTTTCATACTGGAAGGGTGTGGTTGCCGGCTATATGAGGCGATCATCTTAGTCCTCAGGACTAGCAACGTATATGTGATCAACTTTATATAGAACCCCTTAATATTAACTTAGCTTGACGCCTAAGAAAGAAATAACTACTTTTGAAAAATCAAAATATATTTTTATAATCAAAATAATTTTCCCATCAATAAACATCATGCATAGCAGAAAATCGCGTCATTTCATTATGTGCCATACTACGTTTTTTATCTTGAGAATTGCTCTACGGAGTCTAGTAATGTATAAAAACCCTTCAACACACGTGTTGGCATTTTTAGCGTGATAGTACGTGATATTGATAGTACACTACCGTTGTTGTAAAATTTACATGTCGTAACCATTATATATAGTAAATTTGGTTTATAATTAGGTTTATAATTATTTTATTCCCTAGGGATGTATATTTCTCCCTTAATAATCAAATGCAATTTAATTCTGCAGTAATGCAGAATATTACATCCATGCGCTGTGTAGCGCTGTCTGTGCGCTCGTAGGTCTGCGGCGTCACGCGCCGCGTCCGCCGGCCTCGCTCGCTCGTCGCCTCGCAAAAGTGCAACATACTTTATGCAAAATAGTTCTATATATATAAAAGGAAGGTGACTGACTGACCCAAAGATCTACGCACAGCCGAAACCGCCGAATCTAGAATCCTGAAATTTTGTACAAAGCTTCTTTATATGGTGTATATAAAATAACAGCATAAAATTGTTTATTTTTTATTATAACTGACTCGTACAAAGCCGCGGGCATAAGGTACGTATTAAACATAACCATTGGTACGGGAATAAGTATGTTAACACGATATTTGCAATTTCCAGTTCTACCATAACATGTAAAGTTCACAAAGGTAATATAATATTACGTTCAACTAAATAATTAAGTACTAGCTGTTTCCTCCGATTTCATACACGCGGATTCTCTCTGCGATAATAATTAATCAAAAGTTATTTATTCGCTTTTATGAAGGTCCTTACAGAGTTTGTTTTTTGGTTTTTACGCTAATCGTAACATAGATGTGTTTTATATATTACAAAATGTTAGGTACAAACATACGCAAGGTTATAGCTCATAGATAACTTAATTTGCTGAAGATTAGAGATTACAGATAATAATTCAATTTTAAGCCACAGTTAATTATATTTATCTCAATCCATTGCTTTTTAATTCATGTTTTATTAACCGACTTCCAACGGAAGAGAGGTTATCTATTCGTCAGGAATAGTTTTTTTTTTGTATATTGCAATTTGTAAGTGCCTCCGTAGGCCGGAGGTACTTACAAATTGTCAGTTACAACTGTTTAAGCTGTAGTTTCCAAACAAGTTTCCTGAACCCCTACGCGCCCAGCCCTTTGGCAGTCCCCCCCCCCCCCTATGTAGCCCCCGGCGTCGGTCACGTGTGCGATAAGGCCGCCTTTGTCACAGAGACATGTTGAGCCAATATTCGCACTTTATTCTTGTCATCAATATAATATAGATTTGCGAGACAAACGTTATCCCGCCTTATTTTAATTACCAGTATTTTCTTATATACTATTCTTATATATTATATAAGTCTTCAAAGAAAAAAGACATATAATAAATCTATTACGAAATATTTACAAGGATAATCAATTCTCGAGCGATATAACTGTATTACCACATAAGCAGGCATTACGAATAAGGTTATTATTAACTAGCAAACGAGCAGCAGTCCACATGGTAAATGGTCACTGACACTCATGAATATATATAACAAATACAGTGTAGTCCTGCCTGCGGCCTGCCGCAAATACGATTCTCCCTCCGAGAAGTATCGGACCTTCCAAAATACATACATAAACACAGCAGCGCTACACCGTTATTTTATGGCAGAAATAGATACCATGGTACCACCGGAGTCATGCCTCGATGCATACAATGAGTGAGTATGCACCAAGCATGCATGGTAACCACCAACAGTGCTCACTGCATCATATAGGCTTAAATTGCTGCACGTCTGTGGCAAATCAATGTGTTGCTACCCCAAGTAACTATTCCCTTCGAATACCTCATGCAATCTAAACTGTAGGTACTTAATTACTTTATATTAAGCTGGACTTGAAGAGCTGCGCGTGAAGCATGAAGAACCTCGTATCACCAAACGCAGTGTGCCGACTGTTGCCCGACCTACTGACAAACTTAAAGTTGTCACTAGAATATGAATAAAAGACTGGATTCAGTTATATATTATCCAGAAATTGCATTATATTTTTTCGCACTAACTACTCTAGCAATATGAGTACCTAAATACCTATATTCTATAATCTGCCTACTGCAGCCATAACTAAATAAATCCTGTGATTCGTTCAATCTTTATTCTTGCAAAGCAATAAATGGCACCAGATTTAGCAGTAACCTTCATAAATGCTAATTATTCACTCAAAGAGACGTTCTAAATTCAACATAACAACACGGAGTATGGTAACAACTAGCTATAAAAAAAAATTCAAATTGCGTCGTTAATCCGTCTGCCGACGAATGTTCAAACGATTTCAGCACACAGCTGCGACCTCCATACATGTTCATAATTAATCGTTGATAATAACACTATACTTCTCGGACTAAAAGGAAGTTTTACATAGTAAAATCATCCGTATTTGGCTGCTAATGTTTTAAATTGTTTAGCGAATAGACGCTAACGCGCGGAGGCTGGACGCGACCGGCAACTCCGAGGTGATGAGCGCCGTTTATTTGATTTAATACCGTGTTTATTTTAAAATATGTCAGCGCGTGTACTGTGATGGTATTTATGACCACAAATGGAGCCGCGGCATGGTATTTTTAAACAAAATAATAATGTAATAAATAAGCGCGCAGGGTCTTTTTGAGTTAACTTATAGACGAATTAAAAAATAACGAGATTCTAACTCCATCACAGATGACAGCAAAATTACCAGGTATTTTTTGATACCAACATTTCGTTATTAAAGTATAGGTACTGTACCTACCATAGCGCTAATAAATAACTGATAAAGCTGACTATAATTTATCTAAAAATGAATAGAACTATTAGTAAAAACACACAGCACAGGTGCACACAAAGCGTGCCGCGGATAACGAGCTGGCTTTGTGTGAGTACGCCACGCGGTAAATTAATGGCGGATTTTGAACAGAAAACATTATTCCTCTCAAATTCATTGAGCTTTTGTACTGTTACGGGCCCATAATAATTATGGGCAAAGTTTCTCTCGTTTCAATACAATTTAAGCTATAAACGAGGTATAAACAAAATTAAGAACCAAATAAAACTTTCTTAAACCTTCGCCCGTTCCTTCGTCTGGCCGTTCCAGTTTACCAAAGTTACCTAGTGTTATATTTTTACTATTTTGATTTAAAAGGATAAATTATACATCATTTGTAATTTATATTACATTCATATTTCTAGAATAACTTATATTTTTAAGGTACGGGCTACTTAGGAAACATTTTTATAAAAAGAAAGCCACTGAGGCTTGTTAGTATTTAGAATATTACGTGAAATGAACATTAAATTAATGTAGGTATCAAATTTAAATGAATAATATAAAAACATAATAGAAAGAGTATTTTTAACATTTGCATCGTGTCCCAGTGGTCTGTTAGGTTTAATGTCTTTCGCTTTAAACATAGTGAACCAAGCGTAACGTAGTGTTCAAACATAAATACAGTTAGAACAAACACAATGAGTAGTTCAGAGTTTGTAAACATCGGTTTGTGAGGAGTAACGCGGAGTGTCGCGGAGTGTCGCGGAGTGGCAACTGGAGCGCACTGCGGCGGACATGTTTGCGGAGCCGGGAGGCGCGGCGTCGTAATTTCTACACATTTACGGGAATATATCTTTCGCACTTAAGTACAACTAATTTGAAGATTCGGTTAGCCAAAGTATGTCGAACGTGTGAAACTTTTCACAATAATTTCTGTGTAACACCAACAGTGACAAGAGCTCTCAACATTTTCAGCTTGTTCCACAAAGATAACGAGACATCTGTGGCTGTTGGCAGCTGGAACTGGAATTACATTTAAAGATGATATTAGATGTCACCAGGTGAAGGATGCCCCTGATCCCCAGGTGTTCATTGGAAATGATGCAATCCTTAATAATAATTCCGCCTATATTCAAGGATTATACAATTTTAAGTCAAGTATAAAAGACAAATCTTGTGGTTTGTAGAGCTGATGATATTGTAAGACAAAAGGTAGTAGCTTGAACCTCCAAAAATTTAGTTTTAACTTAATAACAGTTGGCTACCACGTTAAACAATAGTAGGTAAACTGTTAATAAGTAACTACCAAAAAACGGCAGAATTATAGATGACATGTTTGCAGAAAGGTAAGTGCGGAGTGTGGAGTGCTGAGTGCTGAGGGCGGAGGGCGAGTGGCGCGCATTGTGCCGGATTGTTCGCAAACAGCGCGCTGAGAGCTTACACATGTCGATAACAGAGCTGCAGCGATGAAGTGCCGTCCACGTATAGCTTGGTTCATAGCACATATCTACAACACTACATTTAACACGTAAGATTTTATACATAACTAGTTACATTGTTAAAAATATTAAAACAAAAATCCCGACGACTTAAAACGATGTTTTTGGTCATAATGATATATTTAATTTAACGCTTTTTATGAGTTTTCGTCTTAATGGTCTATTTACTAGCTTCCATTTGATACCCATAACGTCGTTATAATAAAAGAGTCTTCCCCCTCGCTCCCCTTTATCCCCTATTCGTGCCTTTTTTTAATTATAGATACATATATCGTATGTTAGTCTGTAATCTGAGACAACTAATTATACGTCATACGTCACAAATACGTGCGTAACTTTAGATGAATATAATGTTTGTTACTCAGTCACCGATCAAAATGACATTTAACGCAAAGACAAATATAATTTGCATCTGCGTCAAATTACATTCCGATAGGGACATAGGAACATAAGAACCCTTTTATCTTGCAACAATATTCGGTCCAGTTAAGTACGATAGATCAAATGCGGGTGAAAATACTAATGCGAGTAAATCTACATATATAAACTTAAGACTAGGAAGGTATAATTTAACTATATATATATTATTAATAAAAAACAACTAAATTGGATTTGTTACCTCTCTCGTTTGAAAAATTCGTATCCAGATTATTTCTTGACCAAGAACAATTAAAAAAAAATCTTCAATTTCACCGAGACACATTTGTACTAAACTTGGTTCTCTCGTTCTCTAGATATGTCTCTATTTAAGCTCCAGTAACGTAAATTCAAAATTAGTCTTATGTCATTTTAGATGTCTTACTATATAAGTAGGTATATTTTCTCATCATTACCACTCTCATTTAACTAAGTACCCCCAAACTCCTGTGCTTAAATATAACGTGCTTATTTTCAGAACATCAACGTAAATTGAGTTAACTTATAAAGTAAAGAGAGGAAAGGCATTAGAATAAATTAATTAGCGAACGCGAGATTATGTTAACTAACCGGTGAGTGACAAAGAAGGCGGTTAACTCTCCCCGCCCGCCCGTTAGCGCGACATAGTTGGGAATAAATTGAAACGTGACGTCATTCGACCTGTTTAAAGAAACCATTGTCGAGGGACCTTCCTGTCTCCCGGCCGCTCCACTTACTCAACCGAATTACTCGCTCGCTATTCCATCCCGCCCGCCGACCACTACAATATCATCTCAGTTCCGAACGCACAAAGTTCATTTTACAATCGGCGATCCGCGAGTAACTTACTGATAATAATGGCCGAAGGTCGGTTGCGAGCAGGTCGCCCCGATAAATCAAATAGAAGCCTTTCAAATAGTATCGTTCAATGAGACAAAGAGGTTTTGCATATTCGAATGCGCGGCAGATGGCCGCCGGCTCCCGACCCGACGCCGAGATCCAATTTCCACACTGAAATATGTCTTTTAAAATGTCGTGTGTTACTTAAATTATGCGAGACATGTGCTCCTAAAATTTTCCGTTTTAATTATACGTTTCCCTCCAGTGTACAAGTTTAACGGGATCTGGGTTCCCGCTCCACTTTCACAGCTCATCGACAGCGTTCCCGAACAAAGAGAGGCTCTCTTTGAACGTAATACCTTTTATGTCGTAATTACTTCGGGCCCTTACCCTCGAGCCGGTGTACAACTATAGTGAAACGCGTATATCGCAGTAAATTATTGTTAATGGAAATACAAGATCTGCGCAAAGGACTGATCAGGGTATTAATCCCTGTTCTAACTACAAACTCAAAGGTTTAAGATGATTATGAGAATATAATACTTTAATTTTCATATTATAACTACCTATATATTATAGGAAATTGGGAAAATATACATGTGAGTCGTCTCAGATACAGATAGCTGTTTACTGCCTGTTGCAGGTATACGTAGAGTTAGAACAACTAAGGAGCCGGACATATTTCCTTTGTAATGTCTGCAATACAAAAATTCTGGCACCAACATCCCATGTGTTTTCGTTAAAAGAGTGCACTAAAAATTGCTCATAAAATTGTTCATATTTGATACAAGTTTGATACTGGCTAGAATTTTATGCGGTTGCTCGTATATAGAGCAAGTATACGCGAGTACAATAAAGATAATGTGGTAATTGTCAGGCATGTTGAGGCCTCTGCGGCTGTCACGTCAAACCGACACGCAGCGCGAGATGCGGCCGATAGCGCGATGTAATCAGGTGTCACGTGCGCGCGTGACGTCACGGACGCGCCTCACTATCGCGGTCATCTGCCCGCCCCCTGACCTTCCGCTAATGAGAATACAAAAAGGTACTCTCGTGCTATTACATACCCCGTACCTGTGTTTTTATTTTGGGCTTCGAGCGATCTTATCTTTACGAGTGTTGCCAACTGCAGTCTTATATGAAATATATGTCATACAAATATGTATACAACATGTAGTCAAGTGGTAGTTGAGTTTACAGTATATGATGTTGAGTTTTAAGGGAAATGCTTGCCAACATGGTCGCAATTATCTTTAAACAGTAGTATCCACTATACCCCAAGAGGTTTTTTGTCACGATATATGTACATATATTCTCAAATAAATGTAATTCAAAGGTAGTAAAACACTTTGTGGCACAGCAGTGTTAAGCATTACTATGTTCTGAGCGTGGTAGGGGAGATATACTTATTCGAGGCGTTCCAACTTAGTCCTCAGGGGTAGCAACGCATTTGTGGTAACCACAGGTAAGATTCTGATCTTATCTGGAATTGATTACAGATGTCCATAAGCGGCAGTGGCCACTTACCATCAGGTGTGAATATAGCAGAAAATCAATACCAATCTACCAGCATCATTTATATGACGGAAAGTAGAGAAACAAACCGTGATTACACTTACACTCATGATTAATGCCCACAACAGTATTAATCAAAATTACTTTACAATTTGTACTTATCTAATTATGCATTCGTGTTTGAAGTCGGGTTAAAGATAAAATTGAGTACATGTGCAGTTAAGTGTTGAGAGACAATAAATAATTGCTGAGTAACTACGCCATCCATCTCCTTCACGTCAACTCTCATGAGTTAGACTGACAGATATACGGACAACGCAGCAACATTAATATAGCGCGGCGCTGGCGGACACTCGATACTTACGATCTGAACGTTAAGGCTTAGAACTCACGAGGCGGTTTTAGCTGTACTCGCATGAGAATATGAAAATGTAAGTAATAGGTAGATGCCAATTCCACGGCGCGGTTTACAACCAATGCATGCGCGGTTTTAAACAACTTCCACTCCACTGGCAGGCAATCTTTTGCCTCCCAATTTGCGATCGTGTTCCGGTAAGTTTGCGACGCCTTCGTAACTTAGGCAGCTACGTAATTGCTCAAAACTTCGGACTAGTGAGTTTTAATTGAGATCATTTAGTTCGCGACCGCGTGCTATAGCTAATAAATCTGCTCCATGAGTTCTTAGCCTTAGGCCGATAAATTGAAATGATTACGGCTACATTATGATGTCGTTGAGCGGCGCCGTTCGCCGCTACCGGCCGACAGGTGGCGTTGTTTACTGCTCCGTGGCTCTCACCCTGATCTTACGAACCAGCTCTGAAACTTTGCGTTTTCGCTACTGGCAATCGAATGTAATAAATTCAATTTAAATTGGCAGCGTATACAATTTTGCGGATAGATAATGATTACTTTGTATCAAAATGGTACAATGGTTTGTTTAGGTAACTCATGAAATAGCTGATATGTCTTTAGGGAATAATATATTTATACACATAAACTAGTTGATGAACACCACTATAACCTCCACTCCTAACCTTCCTAACTGGTGGGACAAGCACAATCCTTAGATACATTTCCACTAGACAATATTCCCTTAAACCTTTTTAAGTACGTAATACATATACGAACAAAGGATGTCTACTCTTTTCATAAAAGATAAGCATTCGTTACGGGTACAGTATAGGTAGAATACAGGTTACGTGTTGATTATTTTTAAATAATTTTCGTTATTTAGGTAAGTGGCTCCTTTAATTGAAAAAATGCAATACGTTATTAATAAAGAAAATACTTCAATCGTTGAAAACTTCTAAGTTTCTGATATACTTATTCTTTCAAAAAATCTATAGTATGTAAAACTGCCAAATATCGAAGTAAATATTATTTTCTGTCGAGAAATGAATGATTATCTGTATAAAAAACCCGGCTAGAACTTGAAAAACTCACGCCGGCAATTCGTGAAACCAATAAGCGACTAATAAATTAATTATAACTAGTTCTGTTGTCTGTCGCAGTGGTCGAAATTCAACTGTAAGTAAACATGAATAAAATCTAAACTTCACATTCAACGAAGTGTAACATGAATAGTTCTCAATTTCAATACATTATATCTATTTTTGTTAAAGTACATGATTCGAAAACTCTTTTTATCTACTATGTACTCACAGCTTTTATATTTATTTTTCTTCAGTTCGTCATAATTTTTGAGTTATTTAAAGTGAAGATGACAAAGTGTCTTATCTTGTTAAATTAAGATACTTGTAACAATTAAACACATAAACTTTTGATTTTTCTGCACTCGCTCTCTATATTGTCTATATCAAATCTTACTCCTCCCATGTAACGGAGCCCCATCAAGAATCGAATCAAAATGACTTATGAGTATATGAAATGAATTATAAGAAACGTATGTTTGAAGATCAATATAAAATATAGAATTTCCAAACCATGCTAACTCAATATTAACACACTTATAGTTACATAGTAAAAAGACGTCTTGCCATTGAGGGATAAAGGATTTAAATAAATATATCTCCAATGTATATTTTAGCAGTAAAAAATAGGATAACGTAATATAGGTAATTAATATCCATCACGTTCTGAAAATAGCGCGGATCTAATGAGATTAATTGCCGTTAGCGGACATAGTCCAAGAGGCCACGACGTGACACTGTGCATCGTCTATAAAAAGCAAGAACTTTTTATTTAGTATAAAAACGTAACTAAATAAAAAATCATTTTATCAAATGATAACTTTTTGTTATTTTCAAAGTGAAATTCATAACCTATGGTCGTCTACATATATTTCTATGGCTCTACCGCCGATAAGCAAGGAGATGCACAATTTTAAGCTTTTTTTTTAAATACTAAATTGTACTGAGACTTAGATTCATTCTTTCATTCATTTAATAGAATAACATTATTGTTTAGAATGGAGAAAAGAAAGAAAACTACTTTCTTCTAATTTAGGAGTTTTTAATTCAAATAAATTATTGAGCATTACAAAACATATTTAAACAAATATCATCTCTGTTTATGTTAACGTACTTACACATATATGCAATAGTTAATTGTTTTGAATTACGAATATTTATAAAGCATAAGGTAAATAAAATTACGATGAATATACAAAATAATGTACTTCAATATATCGCCGGGCGGCTTGCGGCGGAACTAGCGTTTACAAGCAATTATTGTTTTATTGTGGTTTTATACGTTATCGTACGTTATGGCGGCTATCAGCCAGCCTTGAGCCGTGTCACGGTCGTGGACGCCTTGAGCATCACACTATACACTCTTAAAACTGCACTAGATTTTGCATGAAACGAACATTACTTATGACCAAAACCACTTTACTGGTATGGAAACGCTAAAACTCTTCGTTAATCATTTGTTTATTTTTTTAAAGTATGGAAGCAGCAAACGAGCATGCAACCCACCTGGTACGTAAGTAAGTGGATACGGCCGCCCATTAACATCTGTAATCAACCTTAGATTACCGAAGGTTAGCCACAGATGCGTTGCTACCCCTGAGAACTAAGATGAATGCCTCGGAAAAGTATGCCTTCCGTACCACACCCTTCAGACCAGAACAGATGTGGAATAGGTGTGTAGGTTGTGCTTCCGGAGTCGAACCACAAAAAGTTCTACCACCTTCAAAATAATTTGCATGACAATACTACGGCCGTGTGGTGTCGGTCTTGAATAGCACCACTCCCTCTCTTCCCGTGGATGTCGTAGGAGGCGACTAAGGGA
>DWPF01000229.1:0-12861 GCA_018251575.1 Cecropterus bathyllus | reverse complement strand
GCGTGTCAGACCAGTATGGTGACCGCTCCACCACGTGGGTCGTCAAAAATACAAACATACAAACCAATATAGAATACATATATAGAAAAGGGGATATAACTGAATCCAATCAGACGAGATTGCCTCATAAGTAAGTAAACCAGGCATTCAGACCCATTTCCAAAAACACAAGAATTGTTTCACACTAGAAATAGGTGTAAAGCCGCAGGGTAATTCTTCTCCGGTCAACACGGATAAAAGCAACAGGACTAATATTTTGTTACTTCATTGGCTCAAAACTAAAAAGCCTAAAGTGAAAATGACGTGATCTGTTATGTACAGTCAACTACTTAAACAAGATTATAATTATACAATTTTACTAAGCAAAGGTTATATTACGTCAAATCTCAAGCGGATGCAGTCACACGACCGATACGAATGTATACTTAATGGTATATAAAACTAATATACTTACAACCCAAGTTATCTCTGTAGTGTACTTATGCACACATTGCTAGTGTTTTTAAATTAAATCGTACGCATTAAGGTGCGTTATTGAACACATACAAAATTATATAGCGGCTGGCACAATAACATAACCGTTATTAGCATAAGTCGTGACGAGGCTCCGCTTGCACCAGGCCTGGGTACTCCCGATCCGTTCACCACCACAAGGTCACGACCACGCTGTCTGTTTAACGTTAGATACCATTTAAATGGTCTGTGGAAATATTAAAAGGTCAAAATCACTACCTTTTTACGCTTACATTATATCGCTGCTGTGGTAACTTTAACTGCGGGTTTAAATTATGCATAAAGCGCGCCGCTGCATAAGGTTTGTGTATTCTTGAAATACTTAGCGCTGGTTGGCGCGGATTTCAACTTTTACAAGTTTATTTTTAGCCCCATTCAATACATTTTATGTTCAAAGTTCTGCTGGAATTAAATCACATTTGCTGCTAACTAGAACTTCTAGAACGCGGCTTGTTTAATAAGTAATTTGTACTAATTACCAATGTTTATATTTGAATATTGATAAGCACGTTTTAATCAAAGCCGCTATCAATTAAAAATAGAGTAACTGTAACAATAAAACTAAATTAACTTTTAATACATCAAAAATGTGTGAAATATAGCATACGGAAATATTATAAACTAGGAATTACCCGTGACTTCGTATGCGCAAATAAATATTTAACCTCCTGAGAGGTTAATACTGAGACGTTTAATCTGTATATTTCTTATATCTGTATATCATGGTTCTAACAACGTAATTCAGGCTCTAGTGGTGATTAATCAAAAGAGATTCTTGTGAATCTTTATTTATAGATACAATAATATAATATTGCCTTTATAACATATATTATCTATATAACTTTCAATACAATATTAGCAGGATGCACGTAAACCCATAAACAGCCTCTTAATAACAACTTACTAGTCGTCGATGAAACGAATGGTGAGTCAGTGCCCCTTCTCTCTGAGACGCGCGGAGACCACAGTGGTCTAGAAGCTAATGAACTAATTTATCAGTGTACACATTATATTGGTTCCTGTTTTGTTTAATTAACTAAGCCACAGTTTTAAAAATTAATAATGACAAAATTACTTTATTATACATATATTTACAGAAATAAAAAGACTGTGACGACTAATACTTTGATTTTATAAATATATTTTTAAAGAAACAATAGCAATAAATATAAAATATTGCTATATAGATCACGAGTTTCATAAAGAAATACTGAGTGTTATTTTATATTTTATCGTCAATCAAAATCTATCCAAATTAAGTTACATACTTGAACTATCACGCCCCCCTCCCGATTAAATTAAGTTCAATTGTTAATCATTATGGTTTATGTTTAAACGGCAGAACCTACAGATTATACCTCAATAATAACAATTAATAATATCATATAATTATGTGTTTCATAATGGACTAAATCAAAATATAATTTGGATTAGGTATCTTAAAATAATTAAGGAAATAAATATTTAATGTTTAATAAACATAATACCACAAGCATGATTCAATTTAATGGGTACATAATTGAAATCAATTGAGTGGTAAACATCGGGAGGAAATGCAGGACACGGTAGGTGACATTAAAGATAACCGCGTTTCCTGTCAAATGTTGCCACCAAATTGAGATAAACGTCCGAATAATTAGTGTAACATATTATTATATATAAAAACTCACTAGATAAGACTTTATCGGAAGAATACTATGTAAAAATATAATACTACTATCTACTACATAAATTCCTATTTAATATAAATTATCTTTATTACAATGGCACATAATGAAATTTTAGGTAGCTTTAATATTTATTTTTGTATTTTGAATTCAAATCAAACGCCTTTATATTGTATAGACACAACGACAAATTGTCAGTCTTATTAAATTTTTCTTACTTTACCAATGGATCGGAATCTGACATCAACTAAGAAAAAAAAACAAATTATTCACTAAAACAAACATTGTCAATACACGCAGTGATCATATTTTTTAAAAATTATATTTTCAAAGTATGAATATGATGCACCGTTCATACAGATTTCGACTTTTCTACAACCGCTTCTCATCATTATTAATATTTGAACTTTCTACTATGTTTTGATCACACTCCACCTGAGGCATATTATGTCCTTAGAGGTACCACAACAAGAATCAAAGAATATCGTACTCAGAGACCACGTAAGTTCAAATGAACTGTTCAATTATTATCTATTATTTGCTTGATTCTTCAATAATATTATCTAAGTTTTATTTACGTAACCTCTTTGTGCTTAATGTTGCTATTGGCGAAGCATTAATAAGTATATTCCTTTCCCACTCCTGTCTAATGGAGCGTAAAAATCGAGACAATGGCCAATATGTAACATGTTATATGCATCAATACACACAGATTCTAAATGCATTTTAAAGAGGTAAACAATAACAATACATCTTTAAAATATATTTAGATATTTTCGTAGTTACGAATCAATTTTAAGTTATTTTCGAACATTTACCAAGCTAAGACGCTTGACCTGATAAGTTTCTTGTCCTGTAGCCATAAACAGGAAAATAAAGGGGCTTTAAGAATAATAATATTAAGGATGGGAGTATCCATTTACAGGAAGTGTTAAGATAATAATGTATTTTGTTGTTGAACTTATCTTAAAGTCATTAATTAGTAATTGTTATTGTTTAAAGTTTGTATCCAAACCACTGTAAACCACAAAATTTTGCAATTTGTGACAAGTAATGAACACTAGCGACCTAATTGAACATTAAACTTCTTTATGCATATATTAGTAGGATATATAGATGAAACGGAGAAGTGGCAGGTGCTTTAAATTAATAACGTGCATGTGAAGCTTTGATTACAACCGTAAAAACACGCCTTTTAGTGGACAAGCAATCAGTTTCAGAAGATTAAAAGGCAGCTGCTCACCAAATGATACCCAGTAGGCCATACTCAACATTGTAGCTGTATAGACAGTATGAAAGTCGTATTGAAATCACCTGCTTAGTATGTAAAGCGACACCTGCATAACGACAGATGGTGAACAAAAAACGTACGACTGCGCCCGGAAACCAGCGGTGGGCGAGCAGCGAAACAGCCAGCACCATGACAGATTAACAAATTGATTGTATGATTATTTTTTTAATTGAGGTAGGTACGAGTGAACCTCTACTGCTACCGATAATTTCGAAAAACACTGCGACCAACTTAGAGTTTATATAATCAATGGAAACCGTATTATGATTGCAAAATAACAGTTATTATCAATTTAATATTTAGTACTCTGGTCTTTTACACGTTAGAACTTAAGAAAAACTGCTACTATTTTATCTTTTTACTTGACTCTACGGAAAAGTAGGGGTTCGATGTACGATCATAAGATCGTACGATGTTTTATACACTAATTTTATAGAGATAAAAAACTGAATAAGGATTTATATTAAGGAATCATTTTTTATATTCCGGTAAAGGCATTTATCTAGGGAAGGTAAGTTACATTACGAACATTTAAGAACTGTCAAAGAAAAAAGGAATAGTGCGAGTGTCGTCGCCCGGCTACTCCGACTAGGTCCGGTTTGGTCGGCGACGGGCCTGGAATGTGACCCAGACCTCGATGGGACTCGAATGGGTGACTCACGTGAACTTACTTCTAACAACCCGTCCAAACATCTCTGATAGATCTACTATCGGATATATGCTGAGATGCAAAACACGTTTTACAATAAAATTGAAGTCATTATCAAATATTAATTACATAAATATAAATATTTATTCGGAATTATATTATATTGTACCTATTGATAATTTTCATGATGCTTATGTATTTTGAATTACTTGATCTAAATATTTTAATAAAATAAGATAGCGAAGAAGAAAAAATACAATGTTAAAACAGTGGATATCGAATAGACATTTGTTTTAAGCCGCATTATTTTAAGAAATCTGTATGTAACTGGCCCTATCATTAAATCTCTTTAGAAAGTCCTCTTCAGATAACGTGTGGGTGAACGGATAAACAGGACTGAACCACGCCCACACGTCTTTTTTTGTTTAGTCATCCGACATCCCACATTACTGATTCAACGTTAGCTGTCTAACTTTCCCGACTAAGTTTTATTTGAGCATATTTTGTGATCACTATGTTATTGGCCAATAAAACCTATCGTCGAACTTTTTTCATGTTGTTAATGACGGTCATTTACATTACATTTCCGCTGTGAATTAGAATGAGCTACAGTAAAGTTCAATATGCATTTAAGGATATATTCATTTATAATATATAATATAATAATTATAATATAGCATTCAAGCGTCCAGTATAACCAAAATGTTTATTCAAACGGATGCATTTAATCTCTAACTGTTCACGGAATCGCTGTGAGCATTCAACCGCAAACTCAAAGAGATTAAACTGTTTATACGTTATAAACAGTTGGATAGATTTCCCAAGAAATTTCGTAAAATACTATTCACATTTAGTACTATTTATCTTGCTTCTCCGTTAATTTTATGTCTTGAGATGAAGACATGAAATTAAGGGAAAACCTTAAAAATTTAAAACGGTGTATATTACATAGTTGAGTGTTGCATCCACTATGAACATATTTCAAAATATTCATAACAGCGCCTGAAAAGTATCTCTGTATCCGAGGGATGACGCAAAGCTCCTAAACATTCCTGGAGCGCTCGCCTACCAAATAAATGGTATCTTCACAAAGGGTGGACGAAGAATTTAAGCGACAAGCTGCTCGCGAAATACAATATACGATAATCCGGTCGGCCTATGGTATAAAAACATAATGGTTATAAAAATAATTCTATGTAAGAGTCCACCGTAACGTTTACATTTTGTTTCGGATATTAATTCGTCAAACCTCTTGTTATATAATATGTAAACATAATAATATATGCATATGTAAAATGATTACAATAATAAACATAGATAAGGAATAAGGTGACCGTCATAAAATAATGCTCTAATTAACATAATGGATTATGAATTAGTACAAACACGCGCAGAAATGAGTAAAAGTTTCGCAAAAGAACGATAGTGAATCATGAATGATGAAGAAAGACGAGTAATAGTGTAGCTTAATGTACCGGTACTTTATTTATCGTTTCAGGTTCGATCTCAGGCATTTTAATGAATTTTGATAGTAATACTCCTTTTTGTGTACCTACTCGTCATCGCCTAGTTCTTCTATGTTTGTATAAGTATATCATTTTAGACTAATATTATCGCGGAATTGATACATTTTAATATGTTACGGGTACTCACGATATGCAGTTTTGGAATTTCTTTTTCCCGATATTTCGACCCAGTTACATGGATCGTGGTCACGGCGTCAAACATATATATAAGTATGTTAACTGAGAATTTTGTATAGTGAATTAAGACTAAAAACAAAATTTAATTGAACATAGAAAGAAATGTTCTATTTACTGGCATTTAAGCAAGTCTGTAATTGATATGTATACAACATTTACGCTCATTTAGTGGAACTTTGCCGGTTTCAGACATGTTCCTATTTATTGCTTCCGCATTGCCTTTAATAACCGCAACAAGCTTTATTAGAACGTTTGCTAACCTATTAAATAGCTGTAAAGTGAACGCAAACAATACATCCATATATAATAATTATAACAATAAAAGCTGCACAAACGCATTAAAACTAAAATTCTATGTTAAAATGTCACGTAAACATTGAAATCCAACAAATATTTGAACGAATCCGGCCTGATATTCCAACACTTGTAAACACTTCAACTTATTGTACTTTATGAAGTACAATAAAACATGCATAAATCGAATAACGATTTTCAAAATACCACTTCACTAGTTTCCACTCACTTTCACGGTGTTTTGTGTTAAAACATACAGCACTTTTACTCTTATTCGTAAGATTTCTATTTAACTAAACAATACAAATGAAAGACCGAAAACTGTATTCAGGACGCGAAAGCGCGCGACTAGCTAGCGAACCGGAGTTGAACCGAGTAACTTTGTTGACAAAAGGCAAGCGCGCTCACGCTGCCATGTCTAAAACCTTCGGCTACTATCGGCAAAGCTCGGCTACCTTCGGCGCGTACACGACCGTTCACGCAATTATCAACTCTATTCACTGAGTCAGCTTTTTAAGCTGAAAACTTGCACCTAAGGGATGTTAATAGAACAAAACAACATGTCGATAATCAAGTTCGTACTATTAACCGAGGTATGAGGAATTTCTGTTTAAAACGTCAAGGAGCAAACGTCGCAACATCAAGGAGGGTAAATGACGCCACTGGTTTAATAAATGTGTAGTAACAATATATTCGATCAAGTCATATTGTATAATCACTATACGAGTATTATAAAAAAAAGTTGTTGGAAAAGCTGATTTAAAGTGATGCATGAAATTTCTAATTATATTTCAGTTAGATTTGAACTTCTACCTAAATCTCTTTAATATTGTTAGCATAATAACCCATTATTTACTCTCCGAATTACGCTTATATATTCTATACCATAATACTGTTAATAACCACAATGGGTTTTTAATTTAATGTTTTATAGATTATTATAATGCGATTATATAGTGCATACGTTTATAAGTGATAATAACATACGAACATTTTTGTCCCATCGATATACGACTGCACAGTCTCGGCATCTCTACATTCTCTACTCTCACTGCATGTAACTGTTTTGTAGCGGCAGTTGAAGTTGCGTAACAAGATATCCAGGTTCGATAATTCGGACCCAACAGATAAAAAGTTGAAAGTACCTTCGACTTAGCTCGTAGTGTCAAACCGGTTAAAGTTGAATACATCAAATATTGGATGTATGTCCCATTTGTCTGCACGAGTTTATTTATCAAATTAACCACGTAAACACATCTTTACACCGATATCTGCTTTAACATACTAAAGTTATTATACACTGAAGGGAATGGTAAGGCAGTATCGATAAAGTCCTCAGTAATTAACTCCTCCTACATTTGGACTTACTTATATTAAGGAAATCCTTAAAATCGTAAACAATATCATCAATTGACAAACTTATACTAAAATATACATTTTAGTATAAGTTTGTCAATTGATGATAAAGATAAAGGTCGTACATGAGCCATTTCATTCTGCATGTCAACTTTTCTATAGCCGGTGCTTACTGAAAGTTAATACTGCTTACTCGATTCAAATTAGCTAACACTGATTTACTCTATTCAAATCTAACAATGTGATTAAATTTAACGTGAATCAAAGGGGAATAATCGCAAATGGCGTGTTCCAATTAAAACCAATAGCAACATTGGGTAATTTAACATGTTAATTCAACACATATTTACCTCAATTTCCCAAATCTAACAATAAAACTAACTACAAAACAAACAGTATTTCGGTAAGTTCCATGTTACATAGAAGTCATCATCAACCCATTATTGGCCTACTGTCAGGTTTCTCTCAGATTGAGAGTTTCTGGCCATAGTTGATTACGCTAGCCAATTGCAAATAGTAGGCGTAGTGAGTTAACATAGGGGTATTGAGTTATTTTCCGAACCTAGCCACAGTTTCCTGTTGTTCAATCTTATATTGATTTTAAAGAAGTGAATTCCCATTTCTATATGTAAACTTTTAAATATTATATGTAAACTTTTAGATATGATAAAACATATACATAATCACTTAATGAAATACAATGTTACATACAATTTAAACTATTTGTTCACTCATATTCCAAGATTACAATATAAATTATTTTTCACACAAAGATCCATCTGTACATCAGCGCTCTGAGGTGTAATATGTGACATTTTCCTCCTTTGATGGCAAGTTTTGGCCAATAGAGACCATGCCTTTTATACATGTTGATCACAGTGAGTGTTAATATTATTTAGGAAGATGATGCTATCCATGTTCTGGTCTCTTAGTCACTACCTCCCGTAGGAAAAGAGTTGATGTTAATCAAAAATGGTTTAGACTGCTTCTTAAATATACTTTCATTATTAAGTTGAAGTAGGTTATTAAATTTAAAATTTGATGTCATAATGAAATAAAATATATCCAAAGTGATTACTGTATTGTATGTGTCATTGTTAATTGTGAATTATTATGTACCTTCCTGTCATCTCCCTAGCATTGATCTCTGTAAGAACCTGTTTTCCATTTTCAAAAGAAAACCATGTGTTCCTCAACACCATTGGGATCGTACACTCCGCCGAAACAGTCGCATCTACAAAAATTCAAATAAATTTACAAAGGGCGTTACCGATAACTCAATCGGTTTTTTGTTTAATACAATTTAATTAACAAAATAAAGTATGTACTCACGTCCAACTATAGAAATAATGCATAATGTAAAAAAAATATATATTTCACGTGCCATTTTATTTGATATGTTTATTTAATTTAATCGTGCACATAATTCTTATTTAAAATTGTAGCTGCCCTTCTTTTGCCAAGCTAAATGACAATGACAACGGTTGACAATCGAAATGGAATGAAGAATGTTTGAAAATGGAATGACAAACCAAAGGCAATTTACACAGACAAACAATCCAAATATACACAGACTATAAAGACGCTCATCATATCCAATATTACTCTATTATTTTTAGACTTGGATCAATCAGTCGTAGTATTTTAATCTGTACATAAAATAAAAATAAGCTTAAGGAAAAGATGGCCGCGAACTGATAAAGTTAGGTTTGAAGGCGCTAAAGCAAAACCCGTAAAAATATTAAATAGAGAAAAGCTGCTGTCAAATCAAGTGTCAAATTGGTTTGTCAGATTTCGTTTCATCCTAAAGCTAGGTTTTGTTTTCATTTTATTCTACGTGTGAAATTTTGTTTTGAATAGAAATAAACATTGAAGTAAGTCTTTCAGGTTAATTGATTTATTGTATAGTCTGAACATTATTATTTTCATTACTAGCTAGCTAGCTATGGCTTTTTTAAGTTAAATCTTTATTTATATCAATTTTTTACAGGCATGGGTCGCCGCAAATCAAAAAGGAAGCCGCCGGCGAAAAGAAAGGCAATTGAACCCCTGGACCAGCAGTTTAATTGCCCATTTTGCAACCATGAAAAGTCTTGCGAAGTTAAAATGTACGCCATTTGAACTACATCAACATATTGATTTATTAATATGACGCGGTCAATTTTCATGTATGTTTCTTTATTCAGGGATCGAGCGCGAAATACAGCAAGGATTCAATGCCGGGTGTGTTTAGAAGAGTTCCAAACAACCACGAACGTATTATCTGAGCCCATAGACGTGTACAATGATTGGATCGATGCTTGTGAAACCGCTAATTAATTTTTAAGGTTATTTTAAGATATTCTAGTACCTATTATGTATTTTAATAAATGTATAATTTAAGTTAATTGTGTACTAAATGTAGTCATGCTTATTGCATAGGGAACTCCTCATAGAGAAATTTAATCCTTATTCCATTTGCTTACTAGGAAATAATGTATCCAGGAATTGAAGCTGTAGTGGAAAGGGAATAAGTAGAATTGGTTATTAAAAAAAATCTTTATCTCATTACCAAGATGCTAGTAGAAATGCTATAAGTGATTCCTTTTTTATCATAATCAGTTTTTTTTATACAAACTTGTAAGTAGTTAACTTGACTACCAGTAATGGTTACTTAAAATTCTCAATTTTCTACAAACAGAATGTTTATTTTAATTATAGTTGGACTTTGAAAGGATAATGCTATAATAAAACCAACAAAAATAATATTTGTCATCAATTTATTTTCAACAGTAAGATTAGGTCAGCCATAACAACTATTACAAACAGACTATTCGTATTAAATAAACCTTACACTGCAAGTAGCAGATATATCTTCAGATTTTTGATCAATAAACTTTCATACACCACATGATTTTTATTTGCTGACCTTACCTAGTAATTGCACATAATTACATTATAATACACTCACAGACTAATATATAATAAAAGAGAAAATTTTCAACATGCAAGCACTACTGCGCTAAAAGCTATATTCATAGAAGACTTTGTCATTTGACATAAAATACATCATGAGATTATTCATTACATGAGTGACAATGGAATGTATAACTCCATAAATTAACACATGATAACAGTTTAAACCAACTACAACAATAAATAATTAGCAACAATATTACCTGAATTGTTAAGAACTAGGCCTGTACAATTTAGCGGGTAAGCCAGCTAAAAATGTTATAGCTTAGTTAATTAACTGGCTAACTGATTGGCTCAGCTAATTTAACTAGCAGTCAGCTGGTTAAGCTGGCTAGCAGCTTAACCAGCTGACAGCTAACTGGCATTTTTTTTAACTGTTTAATTAACTATCATTCACATACAGGTTAAAAACTCAGTATTAATGGTTTTTATTACAAACAAAATGGCTATATAATTTATTAGGTTAATGTTAACATTTTTTTCCATTTATAAAAATTAGTTTTCAATTAAGTGGTATTTTTTTCAGTTCCATCTCTATTTTGGCTAAGTAAATAAAAAAGTAGCATTTTCTGGAAGTCGGCCAATCCGTTTGGAGCTTATAATATTTCCGGCTGTGAAAAAACTCTTTCAAAAGGTGAACTTGATGCACGAATAGATAAAAATCTTCTTCCTAGTCTTGCCAGCAGAGGAAATTTATGGTGTTTTGAAAGCAACCATTAAAGAGCATTTTCACCAACATGAATATTTTGTTCCATCTTGAAGCTTTCAATTTCTCTTTTGGTGCTTCACAATGGTAATTTTGATTTTCAATTGATTGCTGATAAGTTACGACAGTAATTTTTACAAATGGAAAAAATGGTAAAATGTTAACCTAATACCTCTCTTGTCATTTTATTTGTAATAAAAAATATAATAATTGATTTTTTAACCTGTCTGTGAATAACAATAAGTAAAATAGTAAAAAAAGCCTGTTAGCTAATTAGCTGTTTAAGCCGCTAGCTAATTAGCTAAGCTAGTTTAGATAACCGGTTAAATTAGCTAAGCCTATTGGTTAGCCAGCTTATTAACTAAGCTAACATTTTTTACTTGGCTTAACAGGAAAAATTGTACAGCCGAATTAAGAACTGATCTTATAGCAATATAACTTCTCTATTTATCTAAATAATCATTCACTTTTAGCATAAACGTTATAAGACTTGTCAAATCTTATAAAGAGTATTCAACCAATAAACTAGATAAAGTTGGTGTTTATAGCCTTAAAATATGCCATCTGAAACACTTTGGCAATTTATATTCACTCTGTGAACTCTTGAGATGTAATCCTTACTACAAGTAGATTTTAAAATCTTAATATTATGAAAATATTAATTTGAATTAGCTAAGTACGACACGTAAAGCTTACATTAATTGTACTCTTGGCTAATATAATAGTGAATCAAGCTTTATAAACTTTCTACTAAAAGTGTAGCAACAGCTTTTCTTTTATGAAATGAGTGGCAATTCTTCCCTCATTATATGTGTTAAGGCTGGCATCAAGCCATAGACAATCCGCATTAATTATTGTAATTATAGATGTAATATTACATCTCATTACCAATGTATTGCCACTCTGGAGGACTAGGACTGAATGCCTCACATTTAGAAGTTGCACTAAGTTTGGCCGCTGAGAAATTGTATTCCTGACAGGTTGAGTCTGAATGAGTGAAGTAACTTTGTGACTTAAACTAAATGGTGCAGAATTGATTATAAAAATAATACTATCTCGTATTTGCCGTACAAGTGCAAAATATCATTAAAGCTTTATCATTTTGCTCCAATTACAATAAATGATTTGAATTTAATTCCATGTAAAATTTATGATAAATGAATACGAATTTAACGAAATAATAATAATAGATTCTTATATGAAATTAAATTCATTTGCATTTAAATCTATATTGTGCTATTAAAAGACCAAAAGAATAGTACTTATTCAATCGCTTTGATTTCATTGCTATGTATCTTGAATATGTCTTTCTACCTATAATTTTTATTCTCTTAACGCTCGTAAATTAATCGTATAAAATTATAATGATACAAATAAGTAGTATTACTATTCCCATCTCTATCCATGACCAAAACTGGATGACAGACTTCAGGAATGCATTCCCTGAGCGGCGGGACTATTAACTATCACACCCTTCAGTACTAGAAACAGATGTGACAGCAGTACAAACTTGCCAAATTTCCACAATTTATACTACCATTGAATAATACTACAATAGTAAATACTTCATATTGACATTGTTCTCTTAATCTATTCATATAATTATGACACAAGTATCAAGAAACACTATTTTAATTATTAACGTAATAGACAGCATCAAGCTGTATCACAATTCAATAACAAATTACAATAAATTATATTGCTCTCAGAGAAAATATAATACAATT
>DWPF01000228.1:0-12863 GCA_018251575.1 Cecropterus bathyllus | reverse complement strand
TCGCGGTAATGGAGAATAATTGAGGGTGTCAGTAATGTTTGCTGAAACATGTAATATTTTGGTGATAGAATGGCGTGGATAATTGTAGGGGTATAGTAAAATGTAAACCATTATAAATAAACAGGAAGTATTCCCAGCAGTGGAAATAATCGTAATATTTTTTGCATCTTATTGATAAAATCTTTAATTGCTATCGTCGCTATACCAATCAAAAAAAAATCTGTTGTCAAGAAAAGCAGACACAAAGTTACTGAACTGGTTTTCTTAGCTTAGCTTTTTTAATATCGATGACATTTTTCATGTGTATAAATTGATTATTTAAACGCAGTGTTACAACAAATACAAAATTTGTTTATAAACAAATTTATCATCAAGCACGTTTGTGGTTGCGTGTTAAAGTTCGCGGCGTTAAATGTTATTCCACCGGTACTTAAAAGGGTACAACGTCAGTGTTGATAAGTGGTGAGTTTGCGTTGATAATGAGGGGAACATTGCCACCCCCTTTGTCGTGCAAATGTGTTGCGCGGAGTCGCTAAATGAGAGAAAAGTTTGACGGGTTTATTATACGTGACGTGTTAGTACATTAGGAGAGAATGCGTCGTACACGGGACGATGTCACCTTCATGTTATTGTGTTGAAGTCTGAAGGATTTTGAATCTGTTTAGATGTTTTGGAAGTTAAGTGTACATTTATTTTACTTAATCATTTTGTTTATATGTTCATCTGTACTAAAATTTAATAGCTTTATGCCATGTTCGTACCTATTGATTGTTTTATTGATAACATGTTTCGCTTTTATTAGATAATTTATTGGAAACGCTAACTTTGTACTATGTAGTTCCGTGATCGGGTTATTTGGAGATAATAATCGTAGAATATAAATGTATTGATATTGATCAATCATATTCAATCAATCGTGCCATGTAGTGTGGGTCGTTGTCTGGAATAGTATTACTACCTCTCCTGAGTTTTGTCAACATGGCGGTACCCAACACGTATTACGTACACGTACAACCGCTAGGTTACGATAATTTTTTGTACAAACCCCCATTAGGATAGGCCATATAATATGTTCAACAGTGGACCTGAAGAAACTGTTGGATGAATTAATTTATAAAATTCAATGTGTCCACTACAACTAGTGATATTTTCCAAAATTTGCAATAACTGTTGTAGCAACCCTTTTCGATGCACCTTTTCCTATATCATACATATACTCGTATATACCTATACACCGTACGTACATGCCGCATACATTCATTGTGTTATTTTAATGCTCTGAAATAGAGTTAGCGTTAAACGAGTATGAAGTTTGACGCGGTGACGGTTTATTATGCAAGAGCGTTCGCGGATTAACAGCGTCGGCGTTATTATGTCGGTCAAAGTTTTATAAGTAAGCCGAGAACGTGTTTTCGTTGGCGTGTGTGAATAGAGCGATGTCTCTTTACTTCGTTCGTATAATGCCTTTGTCGTGCAAATGTGTTGGATGGAGTTGACGCTAAATGAGTGAGAAGTTTCACGGTTTCATTATGCGCGTAGCGATCACGTCTCTAAGCGAATACGTTAACTAAGTTAGCTAGTGTGTCGGGTAAATTTTAAAGTTATGCCGTGTAAAACGTTTTTCTTGCTATAAAAAGGTGCCAAAACGATAGATTTATTCCAAATCCGTTTAGGAGTCGCATAAGAATCAGGTTTATTAAACCGTCGCATATAACATGAGATTTTACGCGCCATTATTTGCAAAATGTTCTTTTGGAACACCATTTTTATGGCAAAAGTGGCTTGGAAATATTTTTTTTATAGGGACATTTCTCGAAGGCGGTAAGTGAATCGCACGTAATCTCGCCGAGATTGTTTCGCTAACGGCCGCAGAGCGTAATGAAATTACAACCGCCTTTTGTTTTGCTCCTACGTGCAGTCTCTGTTTGTTTGATATCTTATAAACCTTATAGTGTAGCCCCTTTGCTCGTCTTGCTTTTATTTTTTTGTGGCACTGAACAATTATGTCAACTTGGTCATTCTGTACAAGATAAAACGAAAATGATATGGTTGCAAAATTTCATATATCATTCGTCGGAATAGCAACGCACCTGTGATTGACGTCACATAGAATTCCAGTCCTATTCGAAGTTGCTCACAGATGTCAGTAACTACTGACTATCCGGTGGACAGGATACTCATTTGGTTCTTCTATATTATAAAAAAAAACTAATTGTTTAAATGACTTAATATTCGCACCTTTTCTTTATGAAACTTCCGAGGCTCAACTCTATCGGGACATATCGAGTCACCATATGCGGTTAAATATATCTTTGACCTGTTTCAATGTACATTACTTTCGTGTAGTGTGTGAATTATTCAAATAAAGTTTACTGAAAGGAATTGACTCTTTCGTTCAAGAAAAATTCATTGTTTATTTTGCAGTATTGCAATAAAGTGTTCTTCAATATTTTATATTAAAAGGTGAATTTGAATTCAAATTATAATTCATGTTAAAAATTTGAACATTAATAACTTCGTTAACGGCAATTTCTTTAATAACTTTTTCAAGAATTTTATAATAGCTTGGCAACATTTGTCTTATTAAATTCATAAATTTTATTATTGTGAGCGTTTATGGAAAACATGACCCCGACACAATTAATGTTTCTGTTTTGTTACCTGTTTATTACATTTTGTCGTTATGCTGTATGATGTGTGCATTGATCTTTATTTGACAGCCTTTTGATTGGAAAATTATGAAAAAAATAAATCGTTACATAATATGTACGCAATTAATACCTTTTCAAATTGTTACATG
This sequence comes from Cecropterus bathyllus, assembly GCA_018251575.1. Lineage (NCBI taxonomy): Eukaryota > Metazoa > Arthropoda > Insecta > Lepidoptera > Hesperiidae > Cecropterus > Cecropterus bathyllus. The sequence continues at coordinate 10,063 of DWPF01000228.1, read as the reverse complement.
GCAGTCATAGATTAATCATGTCATTGATAAGAAAACAACATTTGAGGCCAACCCACTTCAATTGTACCATCTACTGCGAGAATATAGGACTATTCTGAAGCGGTACTATATTCTGAAGCCTTGGTGTTTTTGGGAACGTTAATGAGGGTGTGTGATTTTTTATTAAAATGTGTGAAAAACGCTTACTAGCCTTTTAGTACAAGAAGGGACCATCTCGTGCATTTCACATATTACTTAACATGAAGCATTAAAAAAATTAAGGCAAGAATGGAGACCACTCAATCGAAATAAAAAAAAATATTGCAAACTATTATCCAAATGTAAAGGTCTCATATATTTGTGGCCATTTCAACTAGCACGTAAAGTTACATCTCGTTCCTGAAGCACAACCTTAAGGGATCCTTAAGCACAACCTTAAGCGATTATCCTTGCGTGTTCTGCAGCATTGGTATCCTTGGGAATAATGGCTTGTAAATGCAAAAGCACCCTTCTCTACCGTTATCTTGGCTTTCTTGTGAGACATGTTTATAAAACTTACACTTCTTTACGCATTCTGTAGCACTGGTATTCCTGGGAACGAAAATGAGTTTTAATAAATTTAAAACGAAAAATGAATAGAGATGTAATGGGTTTACTTCACTCATCTTAAGTTATCGTATGTTTTAGCCGTTTCACTTTGAGTTACATCATCTGCTACGAAAAAGGATTTTCTGTCTCTTTCCTGAATTGCATGTACCACACATCCTTGTATGTTCTGCAGCTTTAGTATTCCTAGAAATGAATATAAAAAATATCATAGAATGAATTCTTTGCATCATCTAATTACCATTACGTGTACTAATCATAAGGCCCCTGTTGAGCCCAAGCATTTAATGTCGTTTTATTGTTGGAACACATTGTTAAACAGTATACGTCCAGGTATGTTCTGCAGTATTGGTATTCTTGGGAACTAAATACAACGAACGGTTGGACGTTTTTGATAGCTAAAAAAATCACAGCTCCGGATTCTACTCGTATTTCATCTCCACACAGTGCCTACACAGAATTTTCTCGATAATACACGAAATTTGCATAGTGCACGCAGTAAATTGTGTAAATCGGCACGGGTATGTGTGTATTGCGTAAGTCTTAAAAGGGGCTCAAAAGTTTCCTTTTCGTTGAAAAGGAAACTTTTGAGCCCCTTTTCGTTTAGTTTCCCTTTAGTTTTCGTTCTTTTAAGACTTGTGTGTGTAGTCTAAAAGATACTTCTTTTATATTTTTATGTGTAATGATTAAATAGCAGACAAAATTTTATTTAAGAACTCGGGATAATTCTGTTCGAGGGTGGAGCTTCTCTCCCGTCGTAACCTGTTTTTAGGGCGTATCTTGCGTCCCTTTTACTATGCATTTTTTATAGTTTCCCGACACTCTTTGTCGGCCATGAAGTCTTAGTATTCTTGGGAATATTAATTCGGTCATGTGAAGTGCAACGCCGTAAAAATAATGAATAACTCCGTGCTCTTTATGTAGCCCTTGTAAACATGGGAATATATTTTAACTCTTTCTCATGATTTTTCTTATAATGCAATCTTCATCTACTTTTACTATGCTCTTTCATAGAATTGTATCGTTCTTTAAGTGTTATAGGTCTAGGGCAATCACATCCTCTGGTTCATATAATATTCGTATCACAATATTTTAGTGGTAACCGGCATTATTAGCAACAAAACAACAATAGTTGGGCGTTTTCTGCTATTTAAGCGCTGTAAAAAATCTCCACTACCTGAGTAAAATAACTCAACCCAACACAACATTTGCGTAAATTACTGCTTTTTTATGTAATTAAGGTCAGGACAGGACCCATCCTAGAAAACGAATTTAAATATTATATAAACATTCTGTGGAAGACTAGATAAAATTTTCATTTAATATTTATTATCTGTCCACCTGCTTGTCACGCATTTATTGCCGATCACGGTTTCATATATTTTGAGACATGCTTCAGAATTTAGATATTCGCAAAAAATATACCCACTATGTACTTTCCAATCTATCGTATTTCAAGAACTGGTAAACTGACAATAACACTGATTTATAAATTTTGTCTAGACAAGATTTTATTAAAGTGGAATATTTTTGTAACAAAAATGTAAATCTAAGGACAAATAACAATTTTATCTTATATTGTATATAGTGATTATTCACGAGATATTCACTCAAATATCTCTTTATCTTCTGTTACCTTGGTATTCTTGGGAATATTAAAACTTTCGTGTGAATACACTGCGACTATGCATAATATTTCTTCGTATACTCTGCGTAACTTTGGTGCCCTAGTATATTAAGAAAAAGGCATATACAACTTAGACGTAAATTTAAATATAAGAAAGTTTAGGGCTGTCTCTAGTTTACGAACCAATCGTGAAGATCACGACTTCACGAAGTGTGAGAAGCACTACCTGTCAGTTAAGTTTCGTTTATTGGGTAGTTGTCTCTTTTACTACCTGATCCTTTCTTGTTAATTGTGTATAATTTCCCTTCTTATTATGTCTCCTTGGTATTCTTGGGAATATTAAAATTACGTTTAATGCAGGTTGGGATAGGAGGATATCAAAGAATCAACGATATGAGTTATAATCGTTTGAACTACAAAAACATCAACGGAAGAGTGTAATTGATACAACGCTGTTTATTTATTTCGGAGGTTAATAAAATTTATAATGGTTTTTGTGAATCACCTAAAATCTCAATTTTCTACCTTCCTTATTTGTGTACAAATAAATAAAGTGTAGTACCGGCTTACACTCACCTTAATTAATTTGATAGATCTTGTTATACCAAAGATTTTAATTTACTTAACAGTGGAATAAAGAAAGTCGCTAAGTTAACGAAACACGACAAGTTTGAAGAAAAAACCTTTACACCCTAAAAAGTAAAAAGGATGATTATTTCCTCTCCCTCTGCATTGTCATTATAATAGAAATGTTTAAATGTTCAGCATGTTTCTCTCTGAGATCTTAATATTTTAAAATCTTCATTGGAGCAGGAACAACAACGTAAAAAACAGTAACTTTGTATTCCTTCATGCCATGTTGCCTTGGTAAACTAGAATAATTTTAACCTATTTGCTCAGCAACTGAATTGTATACAGTATAAGTAGGCTCTTAATAATTTTAGTAAAGTCAACAAAACTGTACAAATGTTTGCAAATTTTCAATTACGTCAATTATGCATTGTACATTTGAATGTCGAGTGAGACCAGTTACAGATTGGGCTATACTGTCTTTTATCTCCCTACCTTTTTGTTATTTTATAGAGTTCTGTAAGACATGTGTCGTTGGTGTGGATGGGAATAAATTTAACCCTTTGTGTTCAATTATTTCGTGGTGCTTCATTATTAATGTACCTTTGAAAATATTCATTAATCTTAGTGACTAAGCTGCACACTATGTTAGCTTAGTACTAATTTATGAATATTTAAACAAAATCCGTGGGAATTTGTGAAGCTTGATGGAAACTATTTTCACAAAAGTCTCATTAGCTTGCAAAACGGTTGGCTTTACTGTTTTTGTTTTTATGCAAGGTCGGACCATATTTTTTATTTATGTACATTTTTTATGTGAAACAATTTTTTTTGTGGACTGCTATTTTAAATAGCAGTCCGCAAAAGTTAAATAGCCTATTTAATAGGTATTCTTAGTTCTTTCAAAGAAACTTGTTGCATTGCAATCTGTTCAAGGAACGCCATTAGCAACATTTCTTGTCCTGTTTATTCTTTGTCCATTTCTCTGCCTACTCAAAGTTTTATAAAGAATTGTACAACTGACGTCCATAAAGTCACTTGCAGTTAATGTTTTATCTCTTTCCTGAATATTCAAGAGACATATTCCTTATATGTTCTGCAGTATTGGTATCCTTGGGAATAAAACTGACTTGCGAATTTTAAATTTGCAAAAGCGGTCGCACATATTTATGTTATTCAGTTTAGCCTCTCTTGTTATGGAACAGTTTATGAATAAATGAAATGAAATATCTTTATTTTTGCATAGGCCTATGGTGGCACTTAACATTTGTCAATTAGGTACAATATTTTTTCTCACTCTACCATAGGATCGAAACTCGGATATTGCTCTCCCTTACGCATTCTGCAGCACTGGTATTCCTGGGAACGGACATATGAATTGAAATCTTCAAGTGAAGATGATAGAGAAGGTAAGATTCACTCATCCAAGCTTATCGGGTGACCATTCGACTTTTAGGTTCAACATCTGGTACGAAAGTCTCTTTTGTGACTGACATTTTTAAGACACGTATGTCAATTATGCAGAAGTAGTATTTCTGATAATGAAAATAAGATTATGAGAACTAAAACGCAAAAATTCTTTACACCATCTGCAAATTATGTTAACATAAGGCCTCTGCTTTGCGCATTAAGAAGTTTTGTATTTATATTCTTATAGTTCAACAAGTTTTCTTAATGGTTCTTTAACTAGAGTTTCATAATTTACGATTAAACATTAAGCAATAAAATTTAAGAACTCGGGATACTTCCTGTTAGGGGTGGAGTCTCCATCCCATCGTTACCTGCGATGGGGTCGGATCTTCTGTCCCTTTTACTTTGCATTTTTTATTTTGATGATGATTTTACAGCACTCTTTGTAGGCTCTGTAGTCTTAGTATTCTTGGGAATATTAAAGTGATTATGTGAACTTTCTTCGTATCATTGCAATGTCGATCCCCTCTGGTTTATTACGTTCGTTTCTTGAACTATATCGGTGTTGATGTCACCCTTGGGGTGATTAAATTCATTGTTTCTCGTATGACAATATTTAAGAGGGCGGTAACATTATGAATCGATAAACAAAATTGACTTCAATTAGCAAAAGTTTCATTGCTCGCATGTCTAATTCTGTAGAAAATATTTACATACAAAATATTCTGCCTTTCTAACAGATGTCGCATTTATGGCCTATGTTCAATGAAGTATTAGTATATAAAGAAAAACCTTTTGTATTTAAATATTTGCCATCTTAAACACCTACTTCTGCTTAGTAATGGCTAATCTGTTTGAAGATGGGGAAACTGAAAAGCAAATTAATAATTCTTGATAAAGCAATGCTTTTATTTACATATTTTATAAATACGGCAGAAGCCCAGACAGTTAATGATATTTTTATATATGATGCAGATTTTAAATTATGAAAATGTACGTAATATGAGTGAATTCACATTTAATGTTATTGACCTTGACCTGTAATAATGTTCAGTGTGCGCTGCTTCATATCATACACGCTCTAAAATCTCTACTATTAACCTTTATATTCTTGGGAATATTAAAACTTTCGTGTGAATCATCTCCGAAAGCTACACACTTCGTGTACTCTGCGTGCTTTTGCTACCCTAGTATGTTCAGGAAGAAGGGTTGTATAACTTTGATGCTATTTGAAGATAGAACATCAGGAAGTGGCCATTTTTGTATTATCGAATACACAAATTTAGGTAGGTAGGGCAAAGAAAGTTCCACGAAGTTAAGTTACGTTATTACTTTAGTGGTCTCTTTCACTCGTGCCCTTTTTTAATAGTTGTCGTTAGTTTTCCTGTCTCTTTCATTTTTACCTGCTCCATTTGTTTACTGTTAATATTTTCTCTGAATCTTATGTCGTCTTAGTATTCTTGGGAATAATTAAATTACTATACGAGTTTTAGATATTTTGAATATAGGGAAGGGCGTTTGACTATGCTATTCCGTTAAATATAGAAAATATTGTTTCATTTGAGGTACAAAATATACATACATAATATAAATAAACGTAAGAGTTAAACTATTCAGATTTAGATTGGCTTAAAAGTAAAACACTTCCGCAATATATCAATAATTAAATAATACTAAAAAACACGTTCATGCAGCGTCCATGCAACCTTAGTGAGCTGGAAAATAAACGTCTCATAAGGAGTGTAGTTCGTATAACTTCGAATTAACGTACGATATGTGTAATACGCATAATAATAAATTGAACTATTTTTGAAACATTATATTTATTAGAAGAGTTATACTTACTAAGTCGTCTAATTTAATTATTTAAACTTATCTGAATACTTGTTAATGTTTTCTATTCTAGTTTTGCATAACGAATATAGTTGTTCGCGCGAGTATTATAACTCTGTTATACAAGTAGCAGAGATGATATAATTTTAAGCCTCTGGATACTTTGTGTTCAAGGGTGAAGTCTCCCGTCGTTACCTGCGTTTGGATCTTCTGTCCTTTGTACTTCGTATTTTTTGCAGTTCCTCTACACACTTTGTGGGCGCTGTAGTCTTAGTATTCTTGGGAGTATTAATGCGATCATGTGAAACTTAACGCGTTAATAATAATGAATAACTCCGTGCTATTTTATGTAGCCCTTGTGGAACAAGGCAATAACTATTCTTTGATCATCATCACATCAGATCCATTGATTCATATTACTACGAATCTGTATCTATCCGTAAAGTCTCTAGCAGTTAATGTTTTATTTCTTGCCTAAATATTTAACAGAAATTTTCTTTATGTGTTCTATAGTATCGGTATCCTTGGAAACGAAACTAACTTGTGAATTTTTAATTTGCAAAAATAGCCGACCAGATAAGGTAACTCAAGTTTTTCACTTTTTACGATATTCAGTGTGAATCTGTCTCGTCACCAAATGTTTATGAATATTGCACCCCCTTACGCATTCTGCAGCACTGGTATTCCTGGGAACGAAGATATGAATTTTAATCTTAAAGTGAAGATGGATGCCGATAAGATTAACTCATTTAAAGTGTATTTAGATCATTTGACTTTTTCACATCATTCTATATTATGCAGAAATCTGCAAATTAAGTTACCGTAAAGCCCCCGGTGTAGGTACGCAATAAAAAATTAGTACATAAATATATTGAAATAGTTCAACAAGTTTTGTTAATGCTTATTTTTTGTCTTTCATGAATTGGGATGTTGTTACGGTTTAGGAAGTTCTCACAATAGACACAATAAATTATAAGAACTCGGGGTATATTTTTAAGGGTGGAGTCACCATCTCGTTATATCTCGTTTTGGGTCGAATCTTCTGTCTCTTTTAGTTTACATTTTATGCATTTTGTAACACTCGTTGTGGGCTCTGTTGTCTCAGTATTCTTGGGAATATTAATACGATGATACAAAATTTAACGCGATAAAAATAATGAATAACACACCATGCATTCCATGTAGTCCTTGTAAACATGAGAATATACTTTAACCCTCTCTTGATCACGACTCTCATCGAATTATACAATCTTCATTACGTTCGTTCAATAATTGTATGTATGTGTCAGTGTTGTAGGTTAGAGGTCTGGCGATATAGACCCGTTTTGAAGGTATGGTTACCTGACAAGCTAAGTAGTATTTTTGCTGAAGCATTTTTTTTTAATGCTCAATTACTTGTGTACAAATTTTAAAAATACTATCTACTAATGAAAATACGGCAAAAAATTAGAGCAACAATAAACTTCTATATTCGTAGACAGTCTACTAGTTTTTTTCTAATGTGATGCAGGTCTTAAATGTGGAAATCACAATAATTATGCATAATCATATATAAGTAATGTGAGTAAATTTAAATTTAAACTAATTAATCTTACCCGTACTATCCCGTGTCAGTAGGCTCCGTTTCATATATTTCTAAGATCTCTACTCTTTCTGTGACCTTGATATTCTTGGGAATATTAAAACTTTCGTGTGAATCTACTGCAAAGTTACGTACTTCGTGTACTCTGCGTGACTTTGCTTTCCTAGTATATTCAGGAAAAACGGTTGTATAACTTTGCTGCCATTTTGAAATAGAGGATCAAGATGTCCTACGCCCTTTGTATTGTGAAATAAGAGAATGTAAAAAAAATCCACGTGTCAGTTAAGTTAAGATATAAGCTTCGTTGTCTCTTTCACTACCTGCCCTTTTATTTTCAATGCTTTCTCTCCTTCTTATGTCGCCTTAGTATTTTTGGGCATAATTAAATTAATAGGCATAAGAATTTCACACATCTTCGCTTCGGACATCATCGAAGTGTCCCTGTATTACTATGCTATTTTGGTACCTACATAAGAATTTACTGTAACCCTTTGGGCTACAAAAATATAAACGTAATAAAAGAGTCCATACACCACACGTCCTTGATACTTATGTTTAAAAATTTGAAGGTCTTGAAGGTTAATTAATATAATTATGTTCTTATTAGTTTTCATATAATTTGTATTTTAGTACTTTTTACTTAATTTGACACTTAAATTCTCTATGTAAAAATCAAAACATTATTTAATCTTTTTAGGATTATTCTTTAAAAATAAATTAGATGCGTTGAAATCTGACCAAGTAAGGGTTACATGTATTTATGTCTAGAAACATTTCGTGTACTTTTCTATTTTTGATTTTTTTCTCTACTTACTCAAAAGTTTTGCAAAGAACTGTAAAACTACCGTCTATAAAGCCACTTGGCAGTTAATGTTTTATCTCTTTTCTGAACAGTGAGGAGACATGCATTCTGCAGTTTTGGTATCCATGGGATGAAACCGACTTGCGGCTTTAAAACTGGCCCAAGTGGCCGGCTATATTGGGTAGCTCTAGCTTCTCCGTAATAGAATCAGTTTTGCCTCGATTATGAAACAATTTTTTTACAAAACTTGCTTCATCCTTATGCCTTATGTAACTCTGGTGTCCCTGGGAACTAAAATGTGACGAAATTGGTAAGACTAAGATAAAGTTACCAGTGACCGCCGAAACAAATTATAAATGATCGACTTTAGGTTTGCCACGGTCTATACAAAAATGTTTTAGATAAATATCATCTAAAAGTATACGAGTAGGTAACAAGTGGAATGGCAGAATATAAGAAATTCTTAAACTTTCATACATATACAGACTTAGTGATCCTGAGAATAAGCGTTTTACAAAATATGTATAGGTAATAATTTGAATTATTCTTGAAACATTAAATTAATTAATAGCGTAATAGTTACAAAGCCGTCTAAATGAATATTTTTATAATGTGCTTTAATACTGGTTAATGCTTTATTTACTAGTTTTCATATCTATATTTCATAAATAAAATTGTCTGTATTATAACTCTGTTACACAAGTAGCAGACATGATTTAATTTTAAGTCTCTGGATACTTTCTGTTCCGGGGTGGAGTCTCCAATCTGTCGCTAACTGCGTATGGATCTTTCGTCCCTTTTCACTTTGTATTTTTTGTAATTTCTCTGCACACTTGGTCGGCTCTGTAGTCTTGGTATTCTTGGGAATATTAATGCGATCATGTGAAATTTAACGTGGTGAAAATAATAAATAACTCAGTGCTATTTCATGCAGCCCTTGTGAACATGGGAATATACTTTAACTCTTTCTTGGTTACGATTTTCTTCATATCAATTTCGATCTGCTTTTATCGGATTGGTTACTTGAACTGTCTCGGTATTGAAGGATTATAAGCCTGAAGACGATCACACCATTTATTTCACGTAACATTCGTAAAAGAGTATTTAAGTGGGTGGTGACCGACAACGTAAATGTAATTGACTTAGAACAACCAAGTTCTCTTGGTCGTTTTCTACTATTTAAACGCTGTAGAAATTTCCCCGATCTGAGTAAGACAACTCGCCCAACACAACATTTACTTTTGCGTAAATTACTGTAAATTAAGGTCAGGGCACATCCTACAAAATGAATTCGAGTATAACTGGCAGTCTGCGGAAAGCTAATAGAAAATATTTTCATTTAAAACATTCCACGTTTCTAAATGCGGCCGCTCATTTAAGTAGGTACTGCTTTTCTTTAATAAAATTTTGATATATTTTTAATTTCCTTTAAAATTAAGAAAAAGTTAACACCTACTTTTACTACATAGTTTTTGTTCTTTATAATAAAGGATGAATTGATGAATAAAAAACAAATGTATTAATTAATTAATTAATTTTATTTATTTTTTTTATGTATTAATTAATTTTGCTTAATTTAGTGTGTTTTTAGTAAGCTTAAAGCATAAATGTGGCACACATTTACTATAAAAATTACCTTTTTATATTCGTAAAC
>DWPF01000227.1:0-12870 GCA_018251575.1 Cecropterus bathyllus | reverse complement strand
TACACTTTATAAAAAAAAGTAAAGAAAAATTTCATTCCTTACAAATTACACGGATAAATTTTAATTAACATCATAACTGAGTCTCCAAAATATTAAAGCGCTGAAAATTAAAAGTTACGAAACCACTCCCCTGTGATTTAGAAAAAATATAAGTTATGAGTTTAAGTCGAGGCGTAGAAGTAATTACAAAATATGAGGTCCAACATGACATAATTTAGTTTATGAAAATAAAGACCATTTATAAATTCTCCCGCAACAGCCATTGGGCTCATTTGCGACCGTAACTTCTACAGTGAAATCTAAACTTTAAAAGTTATTAATAACATCTGTCTCTTCATAAAAGTCGCCAGAAAATGTTTGTACTATTTAAATAAAAAAGTATTTTGCTTAATGTAAAACATTAACAGGTATAGTATGTAGAAAATTGTCAATTACGTAAATAACGTTTTGAATACTGTTCCATTTAATAACTTAATGAATTACAGTAGTAGGTAAATTATGAACAGAATTGTAATTTGATTATAATTAACAACTACTATTCAATTATAATTATAATTAACTCAACAATATGTTGATTAAATTTTCAATTAGTAACCTAGCCAATTTTATTAATATTGAATATTTTTGAATCCCTTTATCAAAGCAACGAAACCAATAACGTTCATATACAATAAACATTTGTCAATAAGTGTAGAAAACACCAAATACGATACTTTTTTATCTAAAAAACCCAAACGTAATTCTTCGTATAAAAGCCGAGTCACTTTTTGCGAAATGGCACAATCTAGATTTTCCGAATCCCCTCGAGTAAGGAACAAATTGATATATTCGGGAAGATACGAAAAATGTTCCTTTCAGTTTTGGGAGTTTCTCACTAGTGGAATGGTTCTGATATCGAAAACTCCAACATTATAATGACAGCATTTCACACAAATATAAGGAAAGGTCGAGGAATTATTTATACCCTTTTATTTCAATATTTTGTTTTATTTTAAGAACAAACGATGAAATATTGACATATTAACATACCGTTTTTTTTATTTACATATTTCTACTATTTTCTAGTATTGTACTCTACTTAAACGAACTATATTTTATACAGTTATATTTAAGAATAATGAGGCTTAAAAATTCTTGACTCCTTCCATTAAAAATGGCGTGTTTCAATAGCTTTTTAATTTTTTTATAGCATTGGTACATATGAAGCCAAATAAAAACATTATTATTTTCAATGGCCTTTGTAATTATACGTATTATATGTCGAGCAATGTACTACACATTGCTCAACATATAATACATATCATTACATATACATATAAATAATATTTTTACCGTTATCTGGAATCCAACGCTCAATTTACGCATAAAATGTACATGAGCTGTTATTACTATTGACTGATTTCTGATATAACATTATCTTTAACGCCGCCGTCTCGTAAGAAACTTGAAATAGTATTACTTCCTTACAGGAATAAAAGTTAGCCGTATTAGTCTCATTATCATCTATATCATTATCATGTGTGTGTATTCGTCTTTGTGTGTCCATGGCACTCACCACACGGAGAAAATCCTACTGTGGGGCTATGAGTGTAGATAGCGTTTATCTGTTATATTCTGTATTTTTATATACGTGACACCCATTCACAAAACCCAAAATCTTTTTTCCTAGAAACATGTGTTGTTGCAGGCGTGATGTACGGCTACAAGGGGCTGGTTCTCATCTTCGGTTTATTCCTCGCGTACGAGACTCGCTCGGTGAAGGTCCGTCAGATCAACGACTCGCGGTACGTGGGCATGAGCATCTACAACGTGGTGGTGCTGTGCCTCATCACGGCGCCCGTCACCTTCGTGATCGCGAGCCAGCAGGACGCCGCGTTCGCGTTCGTGTCGCTCGCTATCGTGTTCTGCTGCTTTCTGAGTATGGCGCTCATTTTTGTTCCCAAGGTTAGTACCGACTTTAATGTTAGTATAGGCGTTGTACGGTTTTAGTTCGCTAATATTTGTAAAAATAACAATTTAAATTCTGTAATAGTGGTAATAGCTATTAGGTAATAGGGTGAAAATATATATAAATACGAAACCACTCCCCTGTGATTTGTCAGTCTTCAATGCGAAATTGCTTGGTGACCGATTAGCCTAATGCACTTAACACATCACCAACGTTTTTAAAGGTCCCGTGACTACCACAAGTAGGTACATAGTGTTACTATAGCTCTTATTGACAAAGTCCAAATTGTGAAATGTACATAATATTTTATATTATAATATCTCATATTAACGAAGTCCGAATTGTGGATTGACAGTGTTTGAGTGTAATATCAGAACAATAATTTTTGAATTTAACCATTTTATTTCTTTATTATTTTGGCCTGTCAGAAATACTGACCATTCGCAGTCGGCTCTATGTACCTGTTTCATACATGTTTCAACGTGTGTGCGTGTGTGTATCGTACGCGTACTATATGTGAGGATGTTTTTTTTTCTTTTATTTCATACATAGCTCACGGTCCACAGCAGCAAGAATATTAAATAGTCTTGCTGTTTTTCCGTACATTACCGTAGCTTCTAAATCATGTACGTGTTCCATGATTTTAAAAACATTTTAGTAACGATATTAAACATTGGTGTAATGAAGAAACGATTTCGATATTATTAGATTTTATAAATAAAAGCAGAAAACTAATCGGTTTAGTCACATACCTTTTTCACAGCGAAATATAATACATATAGGTAACAAAAATTATAACATACCGTCACGCGGTGAAGCTCTATTAATTCAATAAATTATCACAACATTCTAAATGAAAAGCATTGAACAATATTTAGCAGGTTTTAAACCTATTCTTTGATAACTTACCATTGGTTACCGACATAAAATGTTTATGTATTAAATAATACAGGTAAAGAAATCAATCAGAGAGATCTATTGATGTTGCGAATTTAATGTATAAAATTTATACGTATAATAATTAAGATAGAGCGGTATAAGCGTTGTGGCGTTCTTATTAGGATTCCGTAGCCAAATATAGCACTTTTTCAGAAACCGAATAACATAACTTTGTAATTCATACAACACTATGAAAAACAAACTTATGTTGGTAGTTAATGATAATGCTACGGAACCCTTCGCCTGCGAATCCGCACTTGGCAACTTTTTCTTTTTTGAAGCTGGTATCGCTGGTTCAGACCTCGATCTTGGCATCTCTGTTGTTTTACGAACTATGTAAAATTAATGACCACTGACTTCTACGATCAAATGAAAATCAAGAAAACATTTGAGCATATCAGAAGACCTGTATTCAGTAGTGGCACAGTAAGAACATAATGGTGATAACTATCTCAAAATCTCGGTGTCAATCCTTGTTATTCATGAGAAGCAAATACGCAAACAACGGAAACATTTAGGCATATCAGAAGACCTGTATTCAGCAGTGGAACAACATAATGTATTGATGACGATACCTATTTCAAAATCTCAGTGCCAATCGTTGTTGTTCATGCCAAACAAAAGGAAACATTTAAGCTTATCAGAAGACCTGTATTAAGCAGTAGCACAAAAATAACATGATGGAGATTGATGACGATACCTATTTCAAAATCTAGGTGCCAGTCCTTGTTGTTCATGCCAAACAAATACGAAAATACAAGGAAACATTTAAACATATCAGAAGACTTGTATTCCGCAGTGGCACAGTAAAAACATAAAGGATTGATGACAATACCTATTTCATAATCTAGGTGCCAATCGTGGTTATCCATGCCAAACGAATACACACACAAATTACCACGTTAAGTGCAATTTAGGCTCAATCGAAAAGCAGCTTAGTTTCCAATTATTTATGGCCAAATCCCGCATTTTTGGATCGTTGCCAATTAGATTGCTAATCACGGTGCTCAAAATCAAATTTGTGCCAAATTCTACGACGTAAGGCGGCAATTACAAGTATCATAAATTTACAGTAGCGTAACGTAACGTAACGCTTAACTTAATTTGGATTTGCCACTCCGTAGTAAAATCAAGGTCAATCTTAAGTGCACCGAAACAATTGATAACTAAATTAGCAAACGTAAACTTTGTTTGTTAATTTAGTTATAAAAATAAAAATCAAGGTACAATACGTTTTTATGTGTTATTAATTATAATAACTTACTACTTTACTTATTATTACATCTGACGAAATCTTAATCTATTAAATATTAAAGAAGTAAGTACTTAATTTTTTTTCATTTCCGACTAGGAACATATAACTTTTTTAAATGTTATGAAGCAGTTATAGTTTATATCAGGGCGGCTCGTAACTCCTATCAGCATTTTTGGCTAATCTTATTATTTCAATTTTAACATCTACGCACTTATGCAAAATTACCTCGTATAAATAAAATCAAAAGTCATTAGTCAAAATCTTCTCTACAATTAAATAAAAGAGAACACGACAAGGCACAGAGTTTGAAAGGAACTATTGCGCTGATTTAACAGGCGATGTAACGTAGCAAGCTAACAAGCTCGCTCCCTGTTACTTTATGTTACTCGGGTCACTCCTGGGATTTGTCATAATATTTTACAAGTTTTCTAACAATCTGGTTTATTGGTAATTAGTATTGGTATATTTTTTTATCTGAGGGAGTGGTGGAGTGCCGATAGTCTGAAATCAGAGCTTATAATATACAGGTTGGCAGGTGAGGTAAAGGACTTATTGCAGGAGGAAATACCCAAAAAAAGGCAAATTGATGCATTAAATTACAATGTATGAAGCCAAATAAAAATGCCGAGCTGGACAAAAAAAACTCACCATCGTTATGGTGTATACGTGGATAACACATGCCGCAAATTTTCTATTTACCCGGGATTCATTGGCAGCAAATGGTATTAGGGATTAAATTTGTCCTAAGTTTTCTTTAAAATGGTGCGATAGATAAATATTCTGTTACTGCAGTACAAGTAACTATTATTATTTTATCAGGACCCATGTAGTACTTATCGCGTGATAGTTTGTTCACATATCATGAAGTAAATGAAAAAATATGTCAACGTTCACAATATTATAATACATTAAGATTATGTATCATGGATGTTTTTGACTCACAAATGTTGACTTAGACTTAGAACAGGCTGACTTAGAACAGTTATCTTAAATCATAATTTGAATTTTGCCTCACCAGAGATTGCATTAGAACCCTTAATATCGGCTAGGTAATGTCACGTTAATTATTCAGCAATGCTCTTTTCCGTATATTATTTGTTGTGCTACGCAAAACATTACCTGTAGATAAATTTCTGGGTACCCGAGCTTCATTCTCTATATTCATTTTTATCAGGCGGAATTCATTTACTAAACCTCCTATTACAAGCACGCTAACAGTGCCACATACGAGTATTGTGGAGTTATTGAATGTCTAATATTACCTCGGTAAATTACTAGTTCTATGAGATAGCATTGAAATAAGATAGATATTCCACACTTGAATGTTTCTAGAAAGCGTTATCTAATACGAAACATGCCGACCGTAAATAGAATTAATGTTTTGGCAACCTTGCGCTATCTGATAACAAACTGCTAACACATTAATTCAAGCGAAGCTACAAGTCCCGTCGGATTCGTACAATATCGGTTGTTAACCAATGAATAACAGATAAGACTCCTATATTTCTTCGTTCCCTTCGTATGGATCTGTTCTTTGATTGTCAATGTTGATACTGCTTTATAAGATTTTCCCTAACACCATTGACGGCTTGAGAGGAAAATAAGATTTTCTGTTCGCCGAATATTTTAAGTAGATTTATGTCCGTAACCTTGGGAACGAGATAGGTTATATTTATTTCTGGAAATTCGAAATGAAAAGATAAGTGTCATGATCGAAATATAAACGACGTTACCGAAAATAGTGTACATCAATCAACCCTTCAGAAATAGACATTCCTTTCGAGCGTAGCAGAAAATATCGAAACAACTACATATAAACATATACACTATCTGTAATTTCGAAGAACTAGAATATATGTATTTGTTTAATACACTAAGCGACACAGCGAACATTGTACCGCCTCAAAATCAATAATGTCATATTTTTTCTTATTTTTACAATCTGTCAAAATAAAAAGAGAAACAATAACTTACTACTAGCAATAATAATAATTGAAAGGTTTACAGTGAAAGGACAACGAATCACCTGTTAAATTTCATTTTTGGGTCTTGTCATGGATATGTACACAAAACGTTTGGATATATTTTTATTTAAAATTAATTTCTAATCTCTTAAGAATATTTAATCGAATAAATAAGAAATTCACACTTTGCGATGAAGAAGAAAACGGATGAAATCTGGAGTCGAAATATAAACTAAATATAAGAATATAGATGAGACCCTCTATTTAACAAGCATCACAACAAATACGATTTTTAAATAACTCTAATAAAGTTTATTCGTGCATATATGAATAAAGCAGTATAATAAGCACCATAAACAGTCTAATAAAATTATTCCGTATAAGACATAATTATATGGCACCTTTTAACGATATCAAATTGAAGCGGAATTCACGCAGTATTACTGTCATTAAGACCCCTGACATCACATTCATGCCGTTCAAAGCCAAGTGGAGCTCATCGATCGCGCACATTAGACCTTATCTTTTTTATTTTTACTATATGACTCATGATTACCTCTTCAATGCGGAAAATTCAATGCTCAGAAATTGAACATTCGAGTGGAAATGGCCGCAACTCATGTCCCAATTCTGGACGCGAGTCTTCTCCCACAATTAAATGAGGTTTGTTGTTATCGCCACATTGTGTCTAATGCAAATTTTTGTAAGAAAGTGTGTCACGCAATTTAAATGTATTAAATGTCCTCAAAGGCTCCGACAATATTTAACGAATGTTTAATATTTTCTCCGAAGCACCCTAACATGTGTGGTGCATCGGAGTTAACCAGTAATGATCACCAGGCGACTTTGCCCGCTCCCGACGTTGCTTAACTTTGTTTGTCGGTTAAGATCTACGCAAATCGCGGTTACGGACTGATGCACAATGCACTTATGATTGTATATATTTACCTTTTATTTATAAATAAGATCGCCTATAAAATGAACATTAGTAAGAACTAAGTATACCATAAGTTCTTCAGAAATAAGATCCATTAGTCTTAAATGATATACTAAGAATACTAACTGGGATCTATAAACGATACCAAACTGAAGGGAATTCACGCCGTATTACTATCATTGAGTCCCCTGACATCGCATTCGAGCCATTCAAAGACAAGTGGGGCGCATCGATCGCGCACATTAGCGACCTTATCTTTTTAACTTCATTCTTACTTAATGACTCATGAGCTTCGTGGATATGGCAATTTTGATGCACTGAAACTGCATGTTTCTGAACCAAGATAAGGTAAATCGTTTGCATAATTAATGTTCATACATTTGAACATTAATCATGTAGACAATTTACTGTTGTAAAGTTATTACAATTAGTAGTTGTTATGTATAACTAATGTTGGTGAATACACTCATTACTGCAGGGCATGAATGAACACTTGTTATCAAATAGGATATGATTCCTAATAAAAGTTGATCAAAGGTGCGCTGCTTCACTTACCGAACGGACATAAAATATTCGCTTCAAGCGTTATTTTAAATTTTAAAAGAATTTCAGAAAATTTCATTTTAGTCTTCGCCGATCCTTCGAGTCCTTGTGTCTGGAAGCTCGAAGCTTGCAGCGCAAAGCGAATTAGACTTGAAACGAATATTTCTTTGCCCTCAGGTTACAGATTAAGTTAAAATGTCTTACACCTATCCAACTAGAATACTAAAGGGTAATATATGCTATTACTATTAGTAGTTCCACAAGTGTGACAATAACCACGAAGAGCTTTATCTAAATATAGATGCTCAAGCTGTAGAGAATTCAAAATACCAGCGCATCGTAACTGCGATCTCGATATACGGTTGAGATAGAAATTATTAGAACCTTAAAAGAATCATAAAACACGTCGTATGGTAACAAACTCCATTTAATGTTGGTGTAAATACAAGGCAAGTAGCCTGCAGTACATAAAGAGGGCGGTAACGACTGACGTATATCAGTACAATGTTCTCCATAAAGGCAGGGTCGGAAGGTCAAACGAGAAACTCCTCAAGTGAACTTAAATATCACGAAATATTCCCAACGTCTTAGAACTTGAACAAAATGAACCTTAATCAAGAGAAAGTGCTGTAATAAGATGATAAAAGGACCTTGCCTAAACAATTTACAGAACGCATAGACAAAGTTGATGTCTACGCTACTCTGAATAAAAGCGATTCAAATTAATACGAAAGTGAGTACTCGTACAAGATAAGTCATTTATTTCGACTTCGTACAACATTATCCAGTAAAGTTGATCCTAGATCAATCCAATTAGGTTAAAATTTATCAAAGTTCATGTTGTACAAAATTAAACCGTTGTGTATCGCTTCTGTGTTGACTTATTCATAGGGTTACGTGCCCAAAGGGTAAAAACGGGATTCTATTACAAAGACTCCGTCCGTCTGTCCGTCTCTCTGTCACCAGGCTGTATCTTATGAACCGTGTTAATTTCATCGTGAAATTTTCACAGATGATGTTTCTGTTGCCGCTATAAAATCAAATACTATAAACAAAATAAAATAAATATTTAAGAGGGATCCCATACAACAAACGTGATATTTTTGCCGCTTTTTAAAGACAATGGTACGAAACCCTTCGTACGCGAGTTCAACTCGCACTTGGCCATTTTTTTTACAATAGGAATATAATTTAAAGCAGCGATATATTATGACCCAATGCGGTCACGTTGGAGATCCGGTTTTTAATCACATCGTGGCTTTAACCCTTTTCATTCTGAAAAAAGCCCCAAAGCCAGAATTGGGACGCTAATGATTATGATGACAAATTAAATGTGAATTGAACGTTCTTAAATACAGATACATACTTAGCAAAGTAACAATGAAAAATGATTATCTCATTAGGTCTATATCGCATAACTCTTTTATGTTAAATGACGTCGTATTGTTACTAAGTCAGAAAAAGTTGCAGGCTCTGTAGGTGACGTTTTTCTGTTACTATCTCTAAAACTAATAAGACTAATAATTCAACTTAGTTTGTAGTAATCAAACCGAATTTTAATTAGGTACATATATTCCATTAATACGTTAATACAGTATTTACAGTAATAATAACGTTACAGTAATCATGAATCCATCAATCAATTACAATACTAATTAGGTGTAGGGGAAGGACGGGTAAAGTGGTCACCCTAAGCTTTGAATAACTACCACTTTTGTAAATTTCATAGTTTTTACGTTATTTTATCAATTTATTATCCTCTTATTAATAAAGTTTTATTTTCTATTGTTATTTTAACGTTTGTCGACACAAATATTGTTTTTTGGCACCTAAAGCCAATATGGGAAATTGACCACTTTACCTATCCAGGTAAGGTAAAGTGGTCTATATAAATTATTAGTGGCCTAGTCTGAATAAAACATTATTATTAATTTATATATAAGGTTATATTTCAGTTTTACATAGAAACTTTAAAATCAAATATTTTAAATCAACAGTTTTAAATAATTTCACATAGGAACATAGGTACTTAATCAATCTTTTAATAATTGTTTGTCAGTAATCACTTGTCTTATAAACAAAATTCGCAACGGAAGATATTATCTTCGTCATCACAGCCCGAGCATGCTTCATGAGCCCATCGCTTACAATCACAACACTGTATCCACCCATCTTCATGTCTAGATTTAGACCAAACTTCCTCACAGTAAAAGCATACAGAATCATCATCCACATTATCATCATCTGCATCTTTGGCGCATTTCTTAATATTAGTTTTAAATTTTTTGGCAGTCTTAGCCGTTTTTTCATCTTTGGCCACTCTCTTTGGTGTTTTCTTCTGTACTTTCTGTAATTTGTCTTCTTGTAATTTCTTTTTATATGGACTGCTAGTTAAGATTTCTGTACGACCCCTCTTTCTGTTATTTTTTTTGGTTTTAGGCAATGCTTTGGGAATCGGTAATAACTCTTTAGGTGTATAAACGAATGTTGTGCTCCGTTGTGGATCCAATATACGCGGCGATAATGCGTGCGGGCCTGACATTGGTGTGGAATTTGTTGGTATTTTCTGCAGAACTGTGTTCATCAGCGAATCCAACATAGGCGGCATAACTACTGGCATTCCTTCCAAGCTTGTGTTTGCTTGTGAATCGATAATTGGTGAGGTGGCTGATAATGTTTCCTCCAAGGTGTCCAGAATAGATGGAGACTCTTCTCTAACAGGCGCCTCGTTTTCTTTATCATACTCATGTTGTGTGTCTGGTTCTGTGAGAACCACATCTGTTGTGTCTGCAGGCAAAAAGTCATAATCCTTAAAGACATGCCTGTCTATTGGCTCTATTCCACATTTTCTAAAACCATTGATGGCAATAGACTGTTTCGCTGCATCACTGTAAGCTTCGCCGAAGAGTTTGCTGAATTGGAAGACAGTTATTGCTCTTCCTGGGTTATTTCGAAGATATTTCTCAACTGCTCGGATGTAATACTTATTCACCGGCCCCATAAAAGACACGTCTAGAGGTTGCAACCTGTGACTGCAGTGTGGGGGCAAACATAACACGGTCGTGTGGTTTTGTCGTGCTAGTTCGATGAAATCCAAATTTTTGGTATGTGTGTTATGTCCGTCTAAAATTAAAAGAGCTGGATCGTCTTCAGTCGGCTTGGCAAATTTAAGGAAATGTTTAAACCAGTCCGTGAAAATGTCCAATTGCATCCAACCTGATGAATGACAAGCAAATCCTGTTCCTGGTGGTGCCCCGTCTTGTAGTTCCACCTTCATTCTCTTACGGGGAAATATAATAAAAGGGGGAATAAAGTTTCCACCAGCAGCCATACAAATGACGACAGTGCTTAATACACCTCTTTCTGTCGAGGTGATAGTACCCACCTGTTTTTTACCCTTTTTTGCAAGAATTTTAGAACTTTTACTCTGGACGGTCGTGAAGCCAGATTCATCGACATTAAAAATTCGATGAGGTGGATAGATAGTCTTAGACCTCACCTCTTCCAAAAGATCAAAAAATTTTGAGACACTAACTTTATTGAAACCTTGTGCTCGAGCAAGAGAGGTTGCTTCTGGGCTCCGTAATGTCAGTTCTGGATGACGTTTTCTAAAAGCAGTCGTCCATGCTTTTCCAGCCATTTCAGTGTCTCTGTTAAAATTGTGTTTCATCTTATTCCGTTCAGCCAACTGGAAAGCCAATTTCCTTACATCCTTCAAAGTCAATCCATAAAATCGTTTTTCCAGCTCTAAAATATGTTGAACTAATTCTTGTTCTTGTTCTAAACTAAAAACTGGGCGTCGAGATCCCAAAACTTTTATATTTTCAACAGCATCTTGGTTTGTTCCTTTAACTCGTCGTTTGAGAGTCGATCGAGGAACTTTGAATGTTTTGCTAGCTTTGAGAAAGCCCATTTCCTCGTTTCTTACAGCTCTTATAGCTGCTTCCATCATATTCGGATCCCATGTCTGCTGGTTAGACTTCCGCTGATAAGTATTTGGCATTGGTAAGTATCTAAAATAATAAATAAACAATGTTTATATTAACTGGCAAAATAAGCAATGAGACGGGTAAAGTGACCTACCGGGTCAATTTACCTACCAACAGGCTAGGCCGCTTTACCCGAAACGGAACGTAACTAAAAAAAAAAAGAATAAAAATGACAAATGAGGTTATATTTTTGTACTTTGCCGTCAATAAATAGTTTGTTAGAGGAACTAAACGGGAAGTGTAAAGCATTATTTTTAATTTATAGGAAACACAATAACTTAATACAATGTTTATAGTACTCACCTTAGATCAGAGACCACAAAAAACACCTTTTTCACAATAAAATCTTTCCTCGCGAACTAAGCGTGCTCATGTTTACTGGAGCAATATGGCGTCGGTCAACGAATTATTTCCGTGCATTGTCAACAGATGGTGCTCATTAGTTCTATTTAATAACATCGGTGACCACTTTACCTGCCTGGGCTACTTTACCGGACCTTCCCCTAGGTCTCTAGTTTTATTTTTCAATTGATTAAAACTACATTCAAAGTTGTTGTAAGTTAATGGGTGTTCAATTTTTTCCGGCTTTATAGATAACATCTCAAGGAATTTTTCTTTTAGATAGAATTTCATATTCTAGGAGAATTATAAACAAAAGCACATTTTTTCCGCCAAGTAATAAATGAACGGTCAGCTAAATGTAATAGTCCGAGATCCGTACATTTCCGTTGTGTGTGATAACATATGTCTGTGTTAACATATTGTGTCCCTGCTACCTTCTTTAGCTACCTTTTTTTGGTCGTAGGACTAGGACAACATACCACGCGATTTGTAGGACAATGTGGCTGTTAAATTTAAAAAAATATTATGTAAGCAACAGACATTAAATCAGCTGATTACTAATAATTTTTCATGATCTCGTTTTTGACACATGTTGGAAAGAGAGAAAAAGTTGGAGACTGTTTGATAAAACCATAAATTTTTTAAGACAAATACTTTTTCGAAAAAAATTGATAAATATTTTAATAATTACCAAATAAGAACCGGTTGGGAATAATTTTTTTAGTTTCGTCAAATTAACATACTTAGTCTCTGCTACCTTCTTTAGCTACCACAATCGAGAATCGTTGTCAGGAAAGAAATTAGGCGTCTCGACGAAATTAAGTTACTCTCGAAAAATTACCTTGATAGAAAATGAATGTTAAAATGTACGGGGTATCCCGGACTATAAATAGCAGACGACACATCTCACTGGACCCTTATTTAAAACTTGTCAGCGACGTGTCAACGAAATT
>DWPF01000226.1:0-12874 GCA_018251575.1 Cecropterus bathyllus | reverse complement strand
TGCTGTTATTAGGCAGAAATAGGTGTAGCGGTGGTGCTTCCGGAGTCGAACCACAAAGAGTTCTACCACCTTCAAAAGTTATTGTGACATGGATTACTATTTATACCTACCCTTATGATACAAAGTATTATTTGATATTCCATATATATGATAGTATATTAAATATTTTTTTAAACATAATTATAATAACATGCTATAAATACGAATAAAAAATCGCCACAAAGGTGTGAATACCTTTCTCCTTAACCCTCCCTTAACCCTTTTTATGCCGAGAGGAGGTTAATTTTATTAATGTTCCGCTACTGGTCACGGGTTATGCAAATAAAATACAATAAATGAATAGAATTACTATCCCACAGCTAGAAATGATGAAGAGATATATTTTTTACATTATTATATATTTATATACCTAAAAACATAACACGAATATAACTTTAAAATGAACAATAATATAAAGTTCTAGTTAGACGCAAGTACGCTTCGCTACCACTATTGCCGTGGTGATTTCAGGATAAAAAACTATATAAAACACTAATTTATGAGTTGAAACGGAACATTGTGTAAATTTCAAGTATATACATCGATTGCCATCCAATATTACATAGATGCCATCCAATGATACAAATATGGTAATGAAAGTTGAATATATATTTAATTTTAAGATTGTGGGCACAAGCATGTGTGGTTGGTACAAAAAATAAATTGGATCACGAAAACAACAAATACCTGGTGTCCTAACTGAGAGCATGTTTCTAACGTGAAACAGTTCATGCGATTCGTTGACACGATTTCCATGTCAGTTGACTTAAATAGAAGGCAATCACCTTATTCCTTAGGAGTGGCATTAGTGACTCGTAGTTGCTTGCAATGTGTTTTTAAAGTATGCAGTCTACATGACGGTAAGTGGTGAATGCCGCCCACGGACATCTCCGGATCAGATCAGAGTTTCATCTGAGGTTGGAAACAGGTGCAATGCTGCCCTTGAAATAGAATGCCTCGGATAAGTGTTATTAGATTAGCAACTTGATATGAGCAGTGGTATGTAAAGTCAATTGCTTTTCCTGAGGACTAACTTGGTTGATTATATTAAGTTATATTTATTTAGTAAGTAAGTTATATTAAGTAAGCCGGCAACAACTCTCATCGACACGCAAGAACTGTACTCTAGAAATAAGTGACGTAGAGGTCCCAAATTGACCGAATCCAACTCGTTTAAACAACAATCAAAATTCACTGAAATCATCCATATACACTGATAATTTTATAGGTATTAAAATTGGTTTAGTGTATTAGGAGACCTACATGTACGACAGTACCGCGTTATTACACAAGAGACTATAAATACAGCAGAGATAGCCGAATGGTTGAAACTTGGTCTCAAAATCGAGGGTCCGAGGTTCGAATCCCAGGCACGCACCACTGATTTTTGTAAAATGATGTGTGTATTAGAAGTTCATTATCACTGTTTTACAGTGAAGGAAAACATCGTGAGGAAACCTACACACCTGAGAGTTCTTTAAAAAAGTTCTCAAAGGTGTCTGAAGTCTACCAATTTGCACTTGGCCAGCACGGAGGCCTGAAACTCTCTCAATCTGAGAGAAGACCCGTGCCCAGCAGTGGGACAGTAATGGGTTGATGGTACTATTAATACAATTTCGATAAAACATAAGATTTTAACAATACAAACGTTTACAACTACAATTGTATTAAAGCAATAGCAGAACTAATACTTTTGTGTCTGAAAACAAATCTCAACGTCCGATTTATCTTGTGCAGCATTACGGACGTGACCGCGTTGCATGTGGGGGGAACAGCTGGCACCGGAGCTGACATTGCTCGTAACCATATTTTATATTATACTTCACAAATAATTTTGATAAATTCTCACCTCGCTTAGGTTTCTTTGAGATTTTATTTATTTAACTTCTTGGTAACGATTATAAATAAAAGTGAATATTATAGCAAAGCAAGCCGAATACTAAAACTGAAATTTGTAGTCGAATATTTTTTATTCAATAATCATTAAACATAAATATTAAATGCTTTTTAGGAGTTAGCGACGACATGGTAACATAAAGGTGTTATAACATATATATTTTTTTAAATTTGCATATTATATCGTTTCGTGTCTATTCACCAGCTTTTATTTGTTGTGTCATGATAATTAAATCGTTGCTATCTCCCCTTTTTGTCCTATTTACAGACGCCATATTTGAATATTATTTAGTCTATGTCTATCGTCTCAGTATGTCATGTCCGCATACTGAGACGATTCCAATGATATGCCATATGTCACAATCCGTCAAATCGTTTGGACTATAGCGCGTGCCAAATTAATGAACATGCATTCAAACATAACCCCCTTTCTGACGCTGTCGTGTAAATACTTGTGTTATCTGACAGTGATATTCTTCCTAAAATATTTTTCCCGATTTTATTTTCAGTAACTTTGCTAGAGTTGGGTTGGATACATTGTAGGAAGGTAAGGCACATGTTTATTCATATTACACACTTACACGGAATATACTTATGATTATACGAATTTTAGCATAAAATTCAGATTGTTATGATTATAAGCAATTTTTGCATAAAATACAGCAGATTTCTAGAAACAGAAGGCAAATTCCCCACTCGAACCTCAAATAAACTCTCGAGTTTTATATCCAAGAGCATAAGCAATAAACTTGAGTAAGGTAAACTGGAATATTCGTAGGCAGCGAACCACCTGTGCGGGAACCGTTATTATCTCATTAGCGAAGCCCTTTCCGTTTCCACACTTTACTGCTGACTAGTAAATTTTAATATTTACCTTAAGTCCCTTAGCATTTAACTTACAATGTATGGTTTTATTCCTTTTATTTGCGAAACAAAGAATTAGATGCTCTTGATTGTGTATTTAGTTCGTTGTTATGTTGAAATTTTCGTCATAACGACTTCCGTATAAATAGTCTAAATCCACCAACCAACCATCATCATAATTAGAAGCTCATTCATGACACGGGTCTTTTTCTAATTAGCTTAGCTTCGTCTTATTAGCTTTTTAGCTTCTTCTTAGCTTCTTATTTTTTTATCTTCTTATTAGCGGGTTTAAGGTCATCCGTCTTGGTTGTTCAAATGTTGATTGGTTCACGTTATATATCAATGTGGAAAGTTATATCTTATAATAACTCGTATTTTTTTTACTTTAAAATACCACTACAACCTATAAACAATGAGCTTGTGATGTTATATCTAAATAGGACAGTCGAATAGGAAAAGGGATAGATTAAGGGAAAGCAATTTAATATTTACATGAATCATATATTCATGTAAATATTAAGTGTAGATATACTTAATATTGTCATGATTATTTTGGTCAAAAGACCTAGTTATCTAAAGGACATGTTATCTGTCCATGTCTTTCCTCACGATTTCTTTAAAAGTCGTTTTAAGAAAATGAATCTCAAACCGCGATAAAATTACAAGTAGCATAAACTTCTATATTGCCGATTGAATTTAATTTTAAACTACAGTTACAAGTTTTATCATAGCTTAACAAACATAAACTTCTACATTAACGATTGAATTTCCTCAGAGATAAATTGAGGTGTTCAATAAAAGTGAAAGATAAATGTAAGCAGTTTAAGTTCTGATTCAATTCCTTAGCCCGTGCCAACTCGGTCACATAGCTCGAACTTACACGACTGGAATTATTAATTGCTGGGAGACATGATCGGATATTAAGGAGTTAAAGTGACTGTCTTTGATTTATTGCCAATTCGAACTAGAGTCGATAAATTGTGTGGTAAATTGCATTAAGAGGTGTAAAATAAGGAGGTGATTATGATTATAAAGCATCTTGTATACGTGAATCGTGTTTTGAAGTGTGCGTTAAGGCAGACGTCTTAACGTGTGAGTCTAATTCTGAGAATTCAACTTTGATCATCAGAAGATGTGGTGTATACTTACACTTTGTTTGCTCATCTCATGAACCACTGAGAGGGACTCCTAACTCTCGGAATATGGTTGACGTCGACACCAGCGCGAACCGAGATTGCCAAGCCGCGAATGAAAAGCTAATATTGTGACTTGATCGAACAACATCATCGAATTCAACATACCTCTTCTGTTCCCTCGGGCTGAAAGGTGATCCATGAGAATATCTCCGCGTTAAAATAAACACGTGTTTACGCGGTGAGGTTGGAAACTTATTTACAAAAGCAATGCTCCTACTGTCGGCTCTGAATAAAATAATAGAGAAACCTTTAATAAAAATATACATAAATCTTGCTTTTTTATACTTAAGCCTATTGATAAGGTAGATGGGTTAATGATGGAGAGTGGTCACCTTCGCCTACAGATAATTGCAACACCAAGAGAGTAGCCAATGTATCGCTGGACAATGCCGCCGGCTTGCTAATCGAGTGTAAAAAACTGAGGGGTAGCGTTAACTCATAAACCCAGCAATACATTTGTGACAAATCTTAAGAATCTTGTACATATGGAAATAACTGCGTACCTATGTGTTCCTCGCTCTCATGAACGAAAATTACACGTAAACAGTAAACACAAACTTGTGTCTTTACTAACATCAAACAGAAATCAATATGTGACTGCGCATAACGTATATGATAAAAAAACTTTTGGTAATTAAAGCGACCCTTGGGCCTGTTTCCCTAGCAATACAAATACCGAGATGTCGTGCTCATTTTGCCTGAGAATGCCGTCCTACATACTTATTTACATTTCATTTGCGAATACGGCACGCTTGAACTCTCAGAAGTATTTTTGAAACTAAATTGGGTATGGAAAGAAAATGTCATTATAATTTATTTATTCAAATTAGTAATGAATAAGAATTTTCATTCTATCTTGAGAATACGTATTGAAATCACGTATTATTCTAATTTTGAAGATTTACATTTTAGGTAATTGTTTGAGGAATCAAGCGTGTTTGTTGTAGAAAAAATCCTAAAAGAATATGGAACATTAGGATTCATCAAGTGTTTTATTTCTGTTTGGTAGCTGGATGGTCGAGAATTGTCTGGGGAGCGGTGAAATGACCTGACCAAAACCGGTGGTATCAGAGGGAAACACCGTGTGGAGTTATACAAGGATTGATGCTAGGTCCTTCGTTCTATCCTGGTCCTGGGTTCTATTAGGAGCTCCCTCCCGAGATGTCGGTGTAGTTTGTAACACAGATGATATTCTAGTGCCCGCCTATAAAAGGTACCTCTAGGATACTTCCTTGCTCCTTGCCACTTTCAGTGCGACTCCAAGAAAAAATTAAGGTTGTGATGTTCTACGACCGAAAGAAGGCGTCGGCCTAGGTTACTTAAGTAGTTAAGAAAGCCGTCGTTGAGAAGCCGTTCGTATCGACTATACGTTATTGATAAGGTACTTAAGAAGACTTGTTTTGGATAGCTAGAGTAATATTTTATAAGTATTATGTAAATATAGTTCAACGCTTGATTAGTAATTAAAACGCATTCGAGTTAAAAACGCTAAGAGCCAACAACAATTTCCATTTCAGAACACATTGCATTAAAGAACGGAATATAAATCCAATGAAATATATTTTCCTTAACGATCTCACTGGCTCTACACTAACTTACCTTTTAATCATCCCACTTACTATCTACTTATCATCTCACTACGAACTTATACGTCTCGGCAATTAATAGTTCCACAAGTCGTATTACGGACGATAAGTGCCATCGTGTGAACGAGAATTGGCACGACTTTCTCGCTATTGATCAGAACTTTTCAACTTAATATTGTACTTGTCCTCAATTTCATAATAGAATTATTATAGTTCAATAAATTTGGGATTTAACAATTTGAAGTTCCTTTTGGGTGACTTATACAATCTTCAAATACAATAAATGGTATTATAAAAGATATTTATTAGAGATAATAATAGGTAAAAATAAAAGAGTTTGCAGCAAATGTATAACTTCCGGAAAGAATCCTATCTGATAATATATTACGTATAACGTAACGTATAATATTAAGTAACAAACGAATATGCAGTCTATCTGAAGATAAGTGGCAATAGTCGCCTTTGGACATCTATAATCAACCTCAACAGATGCGTTACTACCCCGGAGGCCTAAATTGGAACGTACAGTACGTTCCATAAATATTTCTTCGTTTCCATGCCCCTTAAATCAAAACATAGTTTAATATGACTATCATAATGCAAACAGGTGTGTAGGTTCCCCGTTTTTAGTCAAAACAAGAATAGTTCTAACATCATTACAAAATTAATCACAGATACGTAGCTATGACCGTTGTTATCCCGTGAGGACTGAAATGTAGGAAATATTAAGAGTAGCAAAATTATAGTGCCGTGTGGTTTTGGGCTTGAAGAGCACCACTCCCTCTCTTTCTGTGGATGTCGTTGGACAACGGAAGCGAACAAGACAAAATTCAAGTGATGGGCAGCAGCGTCTCCCTGTAAAAATCAACACCTACTGCACCAAGACACATGCCAGGTGCGATATCTATTTGCAAAACTGCCTAAGAAGGAAGGCTGATGACCCGCACAGGACCTCAAATGGCTGATGGGTGGATGGATAATTACAAAAATAACTTTAATATTCTAAAGTAAATTAAATTATATTACGAGTATGTGTCGCCATCTTGAAACGCTTAAAAAGGCAATTTGTTAGCGTTAGCTACCTGGAAACGTTGACGTTATAAATTCTTGGATAACTTTATCGCTATAAATTAAACTTTTCTAAGGATTTTCTTTGGGTATTAATAAAATTTGTAACCTTTTTCAGGGAATGTAGAACCTAAAAGTTCTTGAAGAAATATAAAAGGCCTTGAATTTTATTTAAGAACTAACTACTATGTTTGCTTTTTATATATTTCTTTGCCACGCACTACAGCCCAAACGGCTTGACGGATTATGACATGTGACATATCATTGGAATCGTCTCCGTTTGCAGAAATGGATTAGATATTGGATTAGTTAAAAATGGTGCCTGTATATGGGTGAAAAAAAGGTCCAACTATCAGACTATCACTGCTCTTAGGCCATCAATGCTTACCATGGAAGCACGAAGCAAATTACCTAAGTGGTCATTTTTTTTATGCGATAAATGGGAAAGTTTGTGAGGATGTATGTGTTTTTTTACTCTTTCACGCGAAAACTACTAATCGGATTTCGCTGAAAGGCGCGAAGATAGTTTATGACCTGGATTAACACATGTGATACTCATTACCGTGGAAAATATTAAGAAAGACACTTTCTACACTGATAGCCCCACAGTAGGATTTTCTCCTGTGTCGTGGGTGCCAGGGAAACACAAAGACGAATACACAAACACCCAGACCCAGATCAGAAACCTAAACTCATCATTCAGATGTCTGTCTGGCCGGGGATTGAACCCGGAACCCACTGCGTGGCAGACCGGCATGGTGACCGCTCCGCCACGCGGGTCGTCAAAGAATATTAGAGTATTCTATGATAATACATGCATTAATATAATGCCTCATACTTTATTATTCGTTTTGTTCTTGTACATATTTCGCTAATACAGTTCCTTTACCTCACAAGCCAATAACATCAATCGAATATTAATTTAAAAATCGAGCATCGATACAATACAGAAACAAAAGAGAGGAAATCCATTCAACCACCAAGCCTTTGTGTTAAGGGCACTTTGAGGTCGGCTCCGCAGAAGTAAACCTTTTTGAAGATTTCTTTGACATGACTTTTTTCGTTATTCGCCTTCGTGATTATGGTAATAGAAATTCGGAGGCCAATGTTACTAAAAGCGTAACACATAAAAGAAAGTCTATTTCGCTGATTGGTAAATAGACCAATAAATAAAGTATAGGTATACCAACGTCGCTTACCGATGAACAAATTACATTTATGGACAAGCTTTATGTAGGAACGATTTTGTTACTTATATTTGACGTATTCTACTCAATGTAGGTAACTCTTACCTGGTTTTATGATACGTTTAACTATATGTTGTAATGATCGAACTAGTTTATGTTACGTAATATAATTAATTTATTAACATTATTGAGTTTGTAATAAACAGTCGATTAGCGAGGCGGAGCGATAACCATGACGGTTTGATACCCACAGAGTTCCGGATACGATCCTCGGCCAGACAGATATTAAAATGATGCATCTTGATTTCTTGTTCTGGGTCTGGATGTGTCGTGTATTCGTCTTTGTCCATGGCATTCACGACACAGGAAAATCTTAGTGTCGGGCGATGACTATAGAAAACACTATTATTATCATTTTTATGAAACATATGAGTGTATATTATAGCACAGTCTTTCTGCCTATAGTTGAATTATAAAGTCTCAAGGTCATAATATATTTGCGAAATAATATTTAAAATTAATTCAGTTTATCAAAGCTACCCTATACCTATTTTTTCAACAATAACACCAAGCTGCCAACTGCAAAAACTAGTACATTACTTTTAACAAAGGCATAGGAAACATTGGGCATACAATGGACTTTGGAGCGAGTTGGGTCGCTTTCAGAACGTGGGAACACACAACTGTTGAAATTACTATCCTAACTTCCCCGGACCGGGAAAAATAGCCGGACTGGTGCTCAAAAATACCTTTTAAAACGTTGGCACGTGGAGTGAGGTGTATTAAATGACGCCTTACTCACGAAATTTGAGAAAGCAAACGCTATTGAGTGGGATGAAAAAATATAATTTTTTCCTCCATTTATAAGTGTAGGCGGTTAATGCGTTTTGTTGGTTTTATTAAGAACTAAGACGTAAGAAATTTAAACATATATTCGTAATAATAACGTATGAAAGGCCTGACAGAATTTTGTTTTATACCTAAGTTTATCTAAGAACGTTTTTGTTAATTATAAGTAAATTTCTCACTCAGAACCCGTACCGATGTTAAACAAAGATACATAGCAATAGCTTTAAGTGTTTAAATGGCAACGCATAAATACACGCGTAACTTGATGTAACACTAACAGTGTGTAATAGAAATGATAATGAACACAATGTTCCCCAACATCATACCTTGTAGGACACCATGTATAAACACCTAGATATATATAATCATATTATGTTATGTTATTCAGCAAATGAAGACAAAGCATATAATAAAACAATACTACAAAATACCACGCGGTCAATTAAAATCAGACATGATAAAGTGACAAACAGTAACACTTCACTCTAAAACGCTTCTCAGGAGTATTAGACTCACTTCCAAATAGCCGTCAACGTATTATATTAGTTCTGTTTCGTAAACTTTATGTTTTAATTTTACTTTCTTATTCGTGCCTTTTTTATTTTCACACCGATTAGATGCCTAGGCCTTAGGATTTACTTAGATCACTACTTTACCACACAAGGCTGTTTAACTTTATGTTTCACCGGACACTGAGCTTCTTTTTAGTGAACTCCTGACCTCACACACCGTACAAATGCCCGCAGTTACCTCAACTCTTGGCTTCCGACACTTCGGCCTTCGGTGATGATCTGCGACTGCTGATAGAGCATGGTCGATGGGGCGGCGAACATAACCCTTACTCTCGTATCTACCTCATTTTCAAAGGAATACTTTCAATGGACTACGCCTACAGAAAATCGAATTGGATCAAAAAATGTTTGACTCCAAGCCGTCTTTAAATTGTACTGACTTGCGTCTTTAAAATTGACTGTGCTAAAACTTTAGCTTTGGTGCCAAAATTTTCAGAGCAAACAGGTTTGAAAATATAGGACGGCACAATTCTGGCCTATTCCGGCAAAGGAAGGCCTAAGAGATGAAGAGTCCGTTAAAGGTGTTCCGTTAGTGCGGCTCGGCACGGGGCGGGCATAGTGGTTGTTGGTAACGTGGTTATGGGGCAGCGGCGGCGTGGGGCGAATGTCCGCCGGCGGTCCGCGCGCTGTTCGAGCCCCGGCGTCCGGCCCCGCGCGCCCCTCCCCTCACCCGCTACGCCGCGCCCGATGGTACCATCCTGCTCCTCACCGAGAACGGCACCAGGCTGATGACGCGCGCCGCTGCCGCCAGCCTGCTACGCGCCGCCCTCCTCTCCCCGCGCCCCCCTCGGCCCCGCCACGGTGAGCCGTCGCCGCACCCTCTTGTTCTCTCTATGTGTCTATCGGATTCCGTCGCCTCTAGCACTGCACGCTTCACTACGCTAACGCTTCGTAAGGTAGGAGCGCGGCTTACAGCAATGACGACTTCAACGAAGTCCCCTTATCTGTTCTGATATCTTAAGGCCATTGGAATTTTCAAAGGTTATTGGAAATACCATTTACTTATGTATTGTTTATGAAAAATATTTGTGAAAAATTAATTACATTTAAAGTCGTTATATTATAAGCTAGAATTCGCGTCGACTCATTTATATTTTCAATTACATGCACAATAGGTTTCAAATTAACTTTCTAGTAGGCATGTGGTTTATTAAATGTATTCAAGACTACAATACTTTTCATCTTTTTACATTTTATAAACTCGATAATAAATTAGAAATACATTTTTTATAATTGTAAATTATTTAAACTTATTTTAATATTTTTATACAATTAAATAGCGATTTAATACAAATTTCTTATATTAGGTAGAAGGTATAAAATAAGTAAACATTTTATAGTTTCATCAATAAACAGATCATTACTAGCAATATTAGCAGTTCCACGATTAGCTTAAGCATTTTATTACCATCTAAACCGATTAATATTTCGCTCCTACTTTATAATTGCATGACTTTTTCTGCAGCTCCTGTCTCTTTATGTTTTATGCCAATGCAGACGTTCATAGAAACAAAAAAGGTTTTATTCATATGCATCATCAAATCTATTAACGTCTCAATGGCTCCTACTCTAGTTTTGTTGCACGTTGCATGCTTTCTTTCTGCATCTCCTATTTCTACGATCTCTATGGTTACTGCGCGGCATAGACTTGGCTTTGACGAAATAGTTCGAGCGGGACTGCCATCCGAAGAGAGCTTTGCTAATAATTTAAAAATCGGGTCCAGTCCTATTAAATTTTGCAAATTCCAGAAATTCTTTTTGTGCCAGATAAATGTCGTACGTTTGCCGATCGTTGTTTGTTTTATTGTCGTTTTTAAATTTGTCGTTAGTCGGGTGATTTTTTTTCTCGATGTTCTGTACCGAACCTGCGCGATCGCCTCTGTTGTTGCAATCGGAGTCCCTTCGCGCTATGGCTCGGTCGTCGAGCTTGCCTCAGCTAAGCGATACGATGGATGCAATTCCAGTAAAGCTGATGTCCGACGGACGGAACGCGAATCGGAACGCGACTGGAGTGACGACATGGATCGGCGGTATGTCCATAACGCAGGACGGGAATCTAATAGCACCGGACAAAATAATGACCCACGTCCACCGCTATGCGAGCCCGCACTACAAACCCCATGGGCACCGTTACCATCGCTGGAACCATGAGCCGGGAGGGAGCGAGGACCCACTCTATGCCACCAAGACCGTCTACGGACCCGGATACATTGACGAGAACCGTATGTATTGCTGCCATATCTGTACGTTCACTAATCTCTAATTAAAACCAATCGAAACACATGCCGACTCCATCTAGAGTATCAGTTTTGTATCAAATAGAATAAGGAGATTAGTTGACGATGTTACAAAATTTAGATGTTACGAACGATCGTTAGGTACACATTATAACAGACTGTACAACTAATAAATTAACCATAGATATCGTAAGTTACACTCACCTTTCAGCTTCCTATTGTACAGTTCTAGAAAGATCGTGTGCAATATCATTGACAACACGGGTGGTTTTGTTTAATACAGCACTTCCTAATGTATGTATTTCGAGTGCTCATGCCTCATTCATTTTACCCTTTATTTTGACCCCAGTAACCGGACCACTAGTTTGTTAGCGATCCCACTGTACCCCAAATAGTATTGTAGCGAGTCGAGACAAAACTAAATACTCGATAGAAAGACAAATAAGTAAAGCTTTGCGTAGTCAGAAGTTTAGAAGGGTTTCTCTTAGAAACGCTTTAGAGCCCTTGAGATCTGCTTCTCTTAACCGTGGTTCACAGTAAAATTGTAGAAGATTTAGTTCTGAAGAGGCGATTTAGCAAAGGCGCTTAAACACGTAAATCTCCGCGAAGCTTTGCAATTTTCGCTAAAGATTCAGAGATTCATCCGCCACGATTTGTTACCCGATATCACTAGTCCCCAAAGGTAGCGACAGAGAAATTGTTTAATGGAATCTTGCCATTTGCAAACGGTAAGTCACGAAAGATTTGTGAATATGTTATTATACGATTTTTTCCATTAAATGATGTCTATTCACCGTACGGTAGCTTTACCCTGGCATCTGTTGTGGTTAACGATGAGCAATAACGTTTATCTTCAACCGCATGAACTAGCTTGTATTTAAAGTTCATAATCATATTATTATTACCATTGAATATTCATTGGCAATATTCATCGTGTTACCTTTTGAAACGACACAGATTTTTAACCTTATTCTCACAATTATGTACGAGTATGTATTTTTATATCACGATTTCTGAATCATACCTCTGTTTGGCATGAGCATTACAGTATTTATAATGACACATTTTATAATTATATTTAACATTTCCCCACTTATTTTACGTATACGTTTATGTTATTCAGTTTATTTATTTATTTTACCGAGTATAACATTGTTATTATATTGTTAATGTATAAAATATTTACGTAACCGCTTTAAATGTATTTTCATGAATATTCGAATTTAAGAAAGTGGCGCTTTTCGTATTACACAACTAATTAGCAATTCACTTCCAAGAAAGATAACTTTGCGCAACAACAATACATAATTCATCACAATTCTTGTTGTAATTGAAAATAAATATGCTTAAAATGTCGTCCAAGTTTCAGTGACTCAAAAC
>DWPF01000225.1:0-12890 GCA_018251575.1 Cecropterus bathyllus | reverse complement strand
GTATGTGTACACCTGTATGTGGTGTAGCGACCTCCCGCAACTCTTTAAGAGATGGTGCCACTGTATTCTGAAACACGCTATCAGAGTTTTCTCAACATCCTGCACATATACATGTTGTGAACAGTTCTGGCTATCGGAGCACGGCCGCTCTCCAGGCATGATCAAATCGCCTGGCAGAAGATCTCCCTTTGCAAAAGTATCTCCTAAAACTGATATTATAATTCCTTTTAACATTTCTTGATTTACATGCTCTAGCGTAAATAAGAAACGTTTACATAAGTACATATATGGAATATGGAACACACACATATGTGGAATATGGAAATCTAATCTGAATAAAAGCATGTCCGATTCACAGAATATTTTGCAAAGATACACAAAATTTTAATATTTTCAGCAGTCCACATTTGCATTGCAAAAACGGTCAGTTTACGTGTGTGAGTAATGTATTGCATAATTTAAAATAGATGTGTTGCATTTTCAAGAATGGAATTCTAACTAGAATTTCCATCAGTCTTCACAATCTAATGATAACATACATATTTATTGCTTGCTTACTCGAGTTGTTTATTTTGATTTTATAAAAGTAGTATGGGTAGCAACGTGTAAGGGGTCCATCGGATAATGAGTGGGCACTGCTCGTAGACATCTCCCATCAATCCCAGGTAAGATTAGAATCCTACCAGAGGTTGATCACAGATGCGTTGCTATTCCCGAGGACTACGGTGGCCTCATGAAAGTGAGCCTATCACCACATCCTAACTTAGAACTTACTAATACTTCTTACTTACTACTACTTACTGATATCGGCTTGTTGCTGCTAACTGACACCTAAGTTAGATTGCCTCATGTCTCGGACTTTTAAGGCTTTTCAGACGAATATAGCAGCATTCAAGACTTCTATTTTAAGGCAAAAAAAATCGAGAAGTGCTGTAGTTGCAAATCGATTTCGGGTAAAACACCTGTTCTATATGAAACCAAACAAATGCTGTCCATGGATTGTATAGGCACTGATGTGTAGTTCGCTTAACATCACACGTGCTGCATTATATTAAACTAGAATTTTGGTAAGTCTACCTACAAATTGCAGAAAGATTTGCGGCGTTTAAGATCACATTAGATCAGACGTTTTTAACACCGATATGAACTTGAATTTTGGTAAGTCTAGCTACAAATTGCAGAAAAAGTTGCGGTTTTTAAGATCATATCAGATCAGATGTTTTTAACGCCAAATTTAAACTAGAATTTCGGTAAGTTTAGCTACAAATTGCAGAAAAATTTGCGGCATTTAAGATCACATCAGATCAGACGTTTTTAACGCTGACGTTTGCAGCATAGCGATTGCCACCTGAAGCAAATATTTCGAGGTCTTTGAGAGCCTCAAAATTTCACTGCATATTGTAGCGTAATTTGTTTCATTATTATATATAGCTTATGACTCTTGATTTTTGGTAATTGTAATATTTCTGTGTTACTTTGTTATTAAGTGTAATTGGTGTATAACTGTTCTTTATAACAATAAATAAATATATTAATTAATCTCGCTAAACGCTGTCGCTTGACGTTCCGTTTTTGGCCACTAAGTCGCCTATAATCGCGGGAAGAAAGAGTGTGCTATTATAAGCTGAAACCACAATACAAAGCGTTCACAATACATAATATCAGATTTCTCGTCTCCCTGGCAATCACAAGACAACAATACCTCTCACGTCCACATGTCAATCTTTTCAATAGAAGTTTTGGGTTACACTAAATGTGATACCTTTGTTATAATACTGAAGTATCCGTCAGTGATTTTATGACCTTATTTGATATTTTGCTTATATAAATACAATGTTGTTACGATGTTTTTTAGCGAGTGTGTAGTTATTGTTGGCACTATTGGTCTTTATAAGCTCACCGAGGTTTTGTAACGAGCCTGAAGCTTAGACGGGACAAGAAGACTAGAATGGAAGGATGATTTTGGTCCCCGTTTCTGGATTTCTTGATCTTCCTCCTTCGCTAGAGGGAGGGACGGTTGCGGACTGCGGACTGCGACCTGACCTCCGTAAGGTACTGGTTTCTTGAATTATCTTGCAATATCGTGAGTAATTTTAGTATGCATAATAGCTCAATAAAGGAGTAAGAGTTTGTGTTACCTAAACTTTAACGTAAGAATTTAATTTAATATGATTTGCCATGCTATTAACCCTACTAAAAAAAATGGAATTAAAAGTGTATTTTCAATATGATATTAAAAGTTTCAAATTTAAGCCATCTAACATAGTGTCTAGAGTTTAGTCAATAAATGTAATCATCACTTTATAATATTATTTACATAGGAAAGTATATTATATGTAATTTTCTATGTAAACTCCGAAACTCTTTTCTATCCGAACGTAATGTACTTATTTCACGCGAAAAGCATTATTTTATCAATATACAATTTAGCTTCCAGCGACCAATTCTCCTCCCCATTTACATAATAATATTCAATCACATTTTATCGAGAAAATACTCGATAACATGTATCGATATCGATTTTTAGCATGTTGTCAAAGGAGACGGTGAAGAAAACTCCGTATAGATGGCGCTGGTAGGGACAATACTGTCAATTTGTCAACATTTGTCACATCCTGGACAGAAGTAACAATATAATAAAATTTGTTATAAAAACAAAAAACCCAACTGCTGAAACTGAAATTCGCAGTGGGGTAATTTTTTTTATAACTATTTGTTTATTTAACGTTTTGAGGACCTTGTGTTAACATATAACATAAAAGTGTTATATTTGTGTTCATTTGATACCTATATTGTTATGATAATAAAAAAGTCAACGCTCCCTCCCCTCTCCTTTTCCCCTATTTTCAGGCGCCATTTTTATAAATTATAGCCTATGTCACTCTCCAAACTGAGACGATTCTAATGATATTTCAAACGTTACAATCCATCAAGCCGTTTGGGCTGTATACCAAAGAAATGGACGTACATACAAACAAACATATATACATACATACGCTTGACAAAACATTACCCTCCTTCTGACGCAGTCGGGTAAAAACCATATGATCTAAGAAGAGTTTCTATCCTCTCTATATACAAGCCAAAATAAGGAACGAAATAGTTCCACTGTTTCACATATTTTTGTAGCGAAGAAAAACAATGTTTGAATGTACTGTTCATAAAATATTATAATGTATGGATATGAATTAATTTCTTGTACGATTAATCATATTAGTAAGAAAATAACTAATAAAATATAATCTTACAGAAATCTTGCTGAAGATACTGGAAAGGAGCGGCCTGAGCAATGGACCCCGTCGACCGTTGACCAAATATTCGAAGTGGTCAACAAACAGAAAGCCCCAGTATTATATTACAGTCTCGCGGCCGGAAGACTGTATGCATGGTTACTTCAGCCTCACAAAGGTATTTCTTAAATGGTACAGATCACAACAAGAAACATGAACATAACTAAATCATAACAACATTTTCAAAGACAGAAACATGAACATAACAAAAATGTAACAATGTTTACAATCGCATTAACATAAACATAACTGTAACAAACAGCTACTTGACAACGGTCTTTCTGGATGGACCTAATACCGATAAGATTATAAGTTCTTAGAAAAATATTTTTTGCTAAGACTCTTTTTCACTCCTTAATGTTAATTTAAAACGTTCATCATATTTACTTAGCAATTTGTTTGTCATTTTTATTTAATTTAAATAATAAGATAGATACTACCTGTTCTTAAGGATTAAGTTAATTTTGTATTTTTCTATCGGCTCTAAGAAGAATCATTAATTAAAGGATTGAATGTCTATTCAATCTTTCATTCGATAGTAAGAGTATAGTTTGAAATAGAATCAAATCATTAAAATTGTAATGCATAGCACGAACACATGAGCAGTTACAATAATCGCCGGTGTACTCGCGAAATTCGGCGCGGCGCCAGCTGATAAGATACACATATGTTTTTAATTAGACGCCAGCGGTTCGAGTGGGCGGATTAGCGATAACGCGATATCGCCAGGTAGCGATAAGCAGCGATTTGCGAGCCCCGCGCCACCTGCCGGCCTATCGCCACGTGTGCGCACTATTGTCAAATGGTCAAAGCTTTGTCTGTGTACTCGTATATTGTTTACATATTTTAATGACCTGTTTCACTATTTTTTTTTATTTTATGAGCAACATTTTCATGATACTTCCTGAGTACTTATCTCGTAAAAGAAGTTTCAGTGATACGCTAAGAGCTTAATGCTGACAGCTTTCTGACTCTCAATGTCAATGTCAAGTCAAACAAATGTCATGTCAACCAAACATACATTGTTTAGTACTAAATCGCTGATAGAAAGTTTTTATTTAAATTATAGTTTCCCTTTTAAGAAATTATGTAATAACTATATGTAAATTATATGATGTGACCCTGTCAGCACCACCGCCTTAACTTTTATTGCCTAATAATAGCAGTGTTATGCGCTTCTGCATTCTGTTGGATGGTTGGAAGGGTGTGTCGAGGAGAAATAACTTATCCGAGGCATATCAATATAGTACTTAGGGATAGCAACAGATGTAGGGTCACTCTCAAGTAAGATTGTAATCTTATTTGGGGTTTATCACAGACATCCATTATCCATTACCATCAGGTCGTCTGCATGCTCGTTTGCTCCATTATAATATTAAAGAATATCTATTACATTATATTCATTCTTCTAAGACGAAAAAAGGTAACGGAGTATAAGCTTCTCTTCTTTTCACGTTTTTATCTGTTGATATATAAAATTAATTATGGACGAAGCCGCTGGCTAGGTTTAGTGCTACATAATTGAATTCGTTACGACTACGCGACATGGAGGGCTCTCCACTCGCGTTGTTTCGACACCTTGTCATTTAGCGCCCTGTTGAGGCTCAGCCATCCGTAAATTAACAAAAATATAACAAGCGATGACTTCTAAAAGCAAAAAATATTATTTTATTTCAAAATACGTAGATACTTTAATTCCACTGAAATCTACATTTCATGATTGTTTTCAATAAACATTTGAGTAAACCGTCACATTTCAATATCATTTCATAAATACTTTTTCACACACGCACGCGAGTTGCAAAAGCCAAATGCAAACATAATTCAACCAATATCACGCATGTACGAGCGTGTACCCGCATCATAAAATATATCTTTTCCTACTCGGGTTAGATTAGGTTCTATAACTATTTATGTAATTTTGACTTACGTATGACTTAGTTTAACATCCTTAGTAATTACTATAATATTAAATTTGCTATAGTCGTTAAATTATTTTATTAATACCTATTAAAAGGTTTCATATTTCTGACAGTTTAAAATTTTAATAGTAATATTAAAACATTTTGGTACTCGTAAAGGTTTCGTTGTTAAAATGAAGCATTTCTAACAAGTTGCAGAGCCTCAACGAGCTTTTAATGAGTTAAATACACGTAAAACGTAGAGTTTGATTACAAGCAGTAAAGAACTTTAGAACACCTGATGTGAAGCGACGTGACGGCTGATGTAATTGGACCAAAACTGTCTACAGAAATAAAAATTATTACAGAATAGTCAAAGGCTCACGTAGTAAAATGTTTTTCATCAGTAGAAATCTAAATTACGTTTAAGGCATTTGTGAATTTATATTTATACCGATGTTCACAACGCAAAGATTTTTGAAGTCGCAATATGAGTACAGAAGGTTAATGTTTTTCTTTTATGTACGTGTAATTGAAATTTTACTTAATAACATTCTGAGGGCAAGGTCGCCATTTATTATCAAGTTGTACAGCTGTCATGTGTTGACGGTCGTGAATAACAGCACTCTCTCACCCCGTGGATATCGTAGGAGGCGATTAAAGGACAAAATCCGGAAGATGGGCAGATGCGTCTTCATGTGTGATAAAATAACACTGAGGTCACCCATACGCTGCTAGAAGCGGTAACTATTGGCAGAAACCCCTCTTAGGGGAGGCTTATGTCCAGCAGTAGACTTCAAAAGGCTAATGAATGGATGGTATTGTATGCAGCAGAGAAGAGATTCGTGCTCAGCAGTTGGAGAGTAAGGGATCGACGACGTCTGTACGCTCGTCATAGTCTCAATTCTTAGCATAAAAAATAGTCTAATAGTTAGTAAAGCTCTCGCATTTTCACGGGTGATTAGTAAGTTTTTAAATGTTTAAAAATAAAAATGAGCACTCACCTACACTGGAACTGTGTAATAGCTGTATGAAGTGTTCCCAGGATCGTTTAGTTGTGTGAAATACCTGTGCCAAAAGAATAAATAATTACATACCACTTAATACTGCCTGTAGCATTGATTTAATTGGGGTTGATTACAGGTGTCAATGATCAGGCGCCACTGACCAACAGGAGGATTGCAAGTTCGTTTGTTACTTGAATATTATAAAACAGTAACATAGTCTACATTTTTCTAGACTGCAAGAGTTTTTTTAAACCATTATAGAGTTTGCACCTATCTTAAAATGTTCTCACATAAAACGTATAATTACACCTCAACATTACTACACAAGTACCTACTCGTTACATCCATACAACCGTGTGGAAAAGCATCGGCAATGCGCACGAAATTCGGGAAAAGCCCCGTTTATTTTATTACAACTGTTGAAGATACTTTGTATTTTATTACACCACAGTTTGTTGTTTGGTTGGACTTTTAAACTTTTAAAACAGGAAACTTTTAAAAAGTTCACACAACATTTCGAGTGGAGACCGCGTTGAAATTTTATTTGTCGAAAATTTCTTGAACACCGGCTTCGTTAAATTAGAATTTATTAGCAGTGTGCAACAATGGAGGGAAGATAAAGTTTTACAGACTTAGGTGTAAGTTTATCTTTATTGATTATTAACAGTATGTAACTTGATGATTGAAATATGTAAAAAAATAGTAAATCGAGGTATTTGTTTGCGTTATACTTTCTTTGGCTTGAGAAATTACCACAGATACATATTGTTATTATTCAAAGGTTTATTTATAATATGATTGATAATGATTAAGTGGTTATTAATTAATCATTATTTACTCTTAGTGGGTCGACTCCGAAAGTATTACCATCACACCTATTTTTGCCTAATAACAGCAGTGTTGTGCGTTGCTGTGTTCTGGTCTGAAGGGCGTGGTAAGGGAGACGTTTCAGAGGCGTTTCAACTTAGTCCTTAGGGAAGGCAACGCATCAGTGGCAAACGCCAGTGGCAGAAGCCACTTGTCATCAGGTGGACTTAATGCTCGTTTGTTATTTCCATACTATAATAAGAAACTCACACTAAAATATGTAGATGAAACTTTTATAATTTATAGGTTTATGTGCGCATGTTATATCACGAACAAAGCTTTGAAACTAAGTCAACATTATTTAGTAAAGTAGAATTTTTTATATCATAGAAATATTAAATTTCAGTATATATTGTATATTTTAATAAAAGCGGAAGTTTAAATCCTACCATGTTTAAATATGAATTAATCAGTGGACACGTTTTCATTTAATAAAATAAATTACAATTTATTAACATTACTTCCTATCGGATAGCGCATTGAAAGAAAGAACATTTATTTAATATACATAGTGGCTGTTACTGAATTGTTTTTAAATAATTTATAGAAA
Organism: Cecropterus bathyllus; assembly: GCA_018251575.1. Taxonomy (NCBI): domain Eukaryota; kingdom Metazoa; phylum Arthropoda; class Insecta; order Lepidoptera; family Hesperiidae; genus Cecropterus; species Cecropterus bathyllus. The sequence continues at coordinate 5,275 of DWPF01000225.1, read as the reverse complement.
AAAACATGTATAAATGAGAAAACAATATAGTAGAAGGCAATAAAAAAATAGTACATGCCGCAAAAAAGTAATGAACAGATTAACTTTTTTGTTTGAAAAATCAGTTTAAAAAATTGTCAAATTCATACTCATGTCAAGAAGAACCACAGCTTATAGTAATATATTAATCTGCATAGAAAATTGATTTGATGGTTAATAAAAAATATATTGTACTAAAGTATCCAAGCAAGATCTAGAAATAACATTTTCTACAAATATTTTCTATTAATTTCGGAGGTCCTTTGTTTTTATTAAGGCTGTAGTTTTTAGGTTAACTACTCAAACCCGAAGCGGCTGTCATTTAGATATTCTAAATAAAAGTGAATGGCGTTGACCTCACATAATATTTTAGTAGCTCCTGAACGTGGATACTTGAATGAAGAAACGATAACAATAAAAAGCTTTTAAAAACTTACCCAGTAATGGACGAATATTAGGAGAACAATATTAGGCTTGAATTTTCTTTATAATAATTTTTGAGCTAAAGAATTGTGATAAATAACATATAAAGATTGTTCTTGATATTGTCCCAATTTATATTGAAACCCAAACTGTAATTACTCAATAGCTCTTACTGTAATTAATCAATAGCTCTTAAATCATCAATAAAAAAAGAGATGTAAAAGAAGTATGTCTATTTTTAATCTAATTGCCATTTTCTAAGTCTATAAAGTAAGATTTTATTTTATTTATGTAAATATTTCTGCTTAATTGCAGTGTTTGAGTCTATTTTGATATGGTTTTAAGTTCAACAGCTCACCTGATCCTAATTTTCTTTGTCGAATTGACTTGACTTCTCATCACCAGCGATCTCGTTTACACCTTCAATTTCGTTAAAGAAAAAATATTTATTCTAGAATAACATATTAGCGAAACAAGTAAAAGTGGAGATGACGGAAAAATAAGAAATTTTGTCAAGATAAAAGGGTGTATCATAATAATTATGATAAAATGCCTACCGCTGCCCTGCTCCCGGAGGCTATAAATCAAATCTCTTGTTTATACGTAGAATCTTAAAGTAGCGAGGAACTTGACATAATATTGTTAAATTTTGTTCTAAAATATATCATTTAGTTTATAATATAATAGAGAAATATTAATTGTTGCTGTAGCAAATTAAATTACATTTAAAATAGTTGTGATATTAATAGCTATTATTTATTTTAGTAATATTACTGTAAGCTAAGCTAAGCTCAATAGTTTACAACAAAACTGAGTAAGATGGAAAACCTAAATTTCGTTGTATTGTACAAGAAGACTTAAGTATGATATACATATTTTAATTATATCAAAGCTATGAGTTATAAAGGCATTTCCCTTTTTCTTTTTCAATTTAACTTTGTTCAACTGTTATTTCTTTTTCGAATGTTTCATTTGGTAACTTAAGAATAACATACTAAGTCAAATACATGCGGAAACCGTTAAGGCGCAAAGTGGGGTGAGAGTGGTGGTGAAACGCATAGAAAATGGCACTGGCCCCCATTCCTGTTTCTGTTTCTTATATTCTAGAAGCCACACGTAGATTACAACTGGTTTTATAACGAACTGCTATAAAACATAACTTTTTAAATAGTAGTTTGAGAATTTTAACTCAATATCCATTTATATGTGATGTTTTTGCACGTAGCTTTATTTCGAGTGAGGTAACTCTAAAAACACGTATTTATTACGGTTCAAGAGACCGAACCCTATGACAGAGGCTCTGACAGTGGTGCCTAAATTACAAGGTACTGTTATTATCCTTAATGTACCGCCCTAAAATAGGGTTCTGTTTTGACATCATTTAAATATCCACATGATCGTTTTGTATACCTACTGAACCTTCATTAAAAACTCTACAGTTCACACTTTTTGTACAATTGCGACCCAAAAAACCTGTCATTTGCAGCATAATTTGTTTTAAAAACTCAAACGCAATATCTCAAGGGGAAAGAAAGCCTTTTCATTCCCATAACAATATCGCGAGGACAATATCAAACAAAAAATTCTTCTTATTCTCACCATTACGTTTGAAAGGGAATCTCATCATCTCATTACTTGAGTAACTTCAACGCCATTAAGAACTTTGAGTAGCTTGTTAATTAACTGCTTGTATTGTTTTACACGGACTATAAACGCTACAACGTATTTTGTTCAGATATAATACAAATGACTTTATGTTCATGTTTTAAGTAATTTTATGATAATTAAGTAGTATAAATTTCTCTACCATGCCATAAGAGGAAAAGATTCGGATCCAAACCACGCGATACTGAGGTCACGAACATGTTGTTATCCCTTGTTCTAAGGAATAATACCGTTTTTTCTGTTTTAAAAGTATGTCAATGAGTGACGTACGAAAGTGTGATATGTAACCTTAGCCCTTTGAACTCCAATAAAAATACGTACTAGCGACGCCTCTGGAATGATTATTTCAAGTTATTTATATCATACTAAACCATATTAGACAGACAGATGTTACACAGACTTGCGTTCTTCATTGTTCATAAGTGGATCGAGCAGGAATACTGGTACGCTGTATGTTATGCAAGATCGCGAAATTATTTAAATTTATGGGGAATATTTCAGTTGTAGAACCATATCAAATCATGATCCTGTAATACTTAATTCCACCCGTATCCCGTAGAGAAACAAGAAAGAAAACGTACTTGTATTTAAATTCACATGTCAATTTAAATCTATTAACCGTCACAGCCGGGACGCCTGGCAGATGTGAAACGTCGTGTTCGTAAAAGTAATATGCATATAATACAAAATTGCGAAAGGAACTAAATATGAAAATAACACCATTTACGAACAGTACCCCGCACTAAGTCGAAATAACACCGCAGCTCGCTTAGTTTTATTCGATTCTTAATAGTTCCGGAATGTATAACAGATGGCGGTTAAATAAATACGGTGTGGCGATCGTCACACCAACAATCAGATTTACGTGCGCCGATAGATGTTTCACATCAGTAATTAAAAAAAAAGTATCCGTGACCGCCAACTTGAATGAGCATTTTGAATATATTTTAAAACATTTATTTATTCTTCAAAAACATCTTGGAACCACTCAATGATAGTTTCACCATGAATGTAATCTTTGAAAGGGAATATCATTATCAGTATAAAGTGAAACATCTCGTCAATAAATTAACAGAGTTGTTTTACATAGACTGTAATGTAAACATCGAGCCGTTGGAATATTAATACGGTTTTCTGTTTATTTCACAGTTGGCGTTTTCGACTTTATTTGGCGGACTGGACAGTTTGTAGTGTCATTTGTAAAGTTATACAAATAAGGAAGAGGTATTCTTTAGGAGTAACAATGCATGCCCCACCTCAAGTAGGATGGGCGATAGTGCTCACATATCTTCAGGTAGACAACATGTTTCTTTGGTCTTCTACGCAATAACCAACATCTCTTAATTGCTGGGTCTAAAGTTCGAATACCAAGCATGTACCTCTGATTTTAAGTAATTTATTATAAATTAAAATAATGTCTATGTAATCTTTTGCTTAAGCGGTGAAAGAAAAAAAAGTAGGGATGTTTCTGAAAGATGTTGAAAAAGTTCTCAAGGGAGAATTCTACCTATCATACGTCATATACGTATGATAGGTAGATGGTAGGTTTACGTTATAATATGATTGATAACATTTTTTTACTGTATTGTTTAAACTGTAACAATTCTGTAGAAGTCAGAACGTCCATGAACAACACTATTTAAATACTAAATGCTAAAATCTACGTTTCGATCTTACTATTATAGTAGTTAGCTATATTGAGTTCATTGTTTCAGTTCGGTCCATTCTGTGGTTTTTGCGGACAAGTTTGAATGAAAGCTCCACGGAGAGCTCTTACCTTAATTATTGTGGTAATTTTGGTATGGCAACAACGCCCTGTGCGAGAGAGAACTCGAAAGGGACGGAGGAGGAAACTGGACGTAGGGTTGACCTATTTATGGACAAGAAGCTACGCAATCTTGTAGGAGATTGTGATTACTTAACTCATTTTTAGTAACATACGTTTCGTTTTATTTTATACTAGCTGAATTATTCGTGCTTCACTATGGGATGTAAATGAAGTAAAATTTGAAGGTGACAGTTTAAATAATATGGAAGAGTAAAATAAAAGGCAGACGTAGTGACGTCACTAAAATTACCGCCATATTTAAATAGAGAAAAATATCGAAATTTAAAGTAGCCTATAAGTTGACGAGGTAAATAAGCTACATCGATGCAAAATTTCATGTAAATTGGACTAATTGTTCTCGCGCGATTGAATATTAAACAGACACCCAGACACACAACATCTCATTTTTTGTATATTAGTATAGATTATTGTTTAACGCAACGTTTAATACGTAGTAAGTAGTATTAGTAGATGGACTACCTAAGTAGTGCGTTGACTATTATCATTAAGTCGTATACAGCGCGCTTAGTACGAGTTTATTACGTTTCTTCAATCAATATCTACGTATTCGCCCATTATTTTCATATTCGGCATTACCCTGCAATGTAAAGTACATTGCAGGGTAATGCCGAATACGAAAAGTGGACAATGATGTGGCAATGATGGACGAAAACGTTTACGTTTACGTTTTTGCCAATGATCGTTTTGAGGAAACTTGATATACGCGTACTAAGATCACTGATGGTGTTAAAAATCTGAAATCGAATACTTATGCCATCCCAGAAAACCTTATATTTTACACTAACGTTATTTAAATAAAATTATCGTTTTATTTTTTACTTTTTAAGGATATTCATTTGTATCTAAGCTAATGTTAACATCCACCGAATCCTTGTTTTACCTGTCACCGTGTTCGCGCGTTTCCGTGTGTCGTGATAGACTCCCTCCTCACAATATACGAATTTGCCAGCAAATTTAATGAAATTTCATTCCTATATTTATAGGCCTTTGGAGGCACTTAAAAATTGTCGGTTACAATATTTTATCGTATAGCACCAGATCGGCACACCGCCTTAACTAAGCTGACAATAAACTCATTATCATCATTTTTGTACTTAGGTAGTGGTAGTGTAGTTAATCAGCATCTATATCGTATATCGATAATATTTTTTGAGCTCTTTTGTGTATTTATTATGTAGCGTATATCCTGATTATCTTTACTTTTAAGTCTCCTATTATTATCATAGTATTATCATTTGCAGATTTTAACAATTGGAAGGTGGTAGAACTTTTTGTGGTTCGACTCCGGAGGCACCACCGCCACACCTATTTCTGCCTAAT
>DWPF01000224.1:0-12896 GCA_018251575.1 Cecropterus bathyllus | reverse complement strand
ATTAACTTATCACTTTTGGTGTGGTATGCTTACTTAATTTTCTTTATTATTGTTATAATAATACGCATGGATCTTGATGTAATTTTAAAATATTCTACCAATGACCAGTACGTAAGGTGGTTTCAAAATCGGTATAATTAGTAACCTTTCACATGTGATGGCAACATTCCACCATACCCACAAAAACTCTTATAATTTACCGTCAATAAATATTTTAAATAAAGTAATTCAAAGTGGAACTTATCGAAAACTTAACATCTCGATGTTGCATAACTTTGTAATTTAACCTTAAACTTTCAAAGAAATTTCGCTCAAGTATAGTGTATTAAAATAAACAGGTTTGAAGCAGTTTATATAACGTATAAAGTAAAGAGGTATTTCAGGTTTTTGAAGGTATTTACTTTGTAATTCATAACCAAAAGTTTTATATTATTATATTACTCACAAGTAATTATAGCACAAATGATATACTCGTACTTAACACTTGAAGTTGAGATATTACGAGAATTATAAAATAAAATTTAAAAATACAAAATTTCCGAGAATTATATATACTGGTACAAGCATAAACTATAGCGTATATCCAAGACAGACTTGTACTTATCAAAAATAAAATGCACATAAGCGCAAAATTTATGAAACGTTAAATCATTTATTAAAAGTTTAAGCCTTTATTTTAGGTCAAATGACGTTTTAAGCCAGTATTTCATTTGTGCCATTTAAGGCATAGTCTTGATAAGTATGCACATACAGTGCATACTTATCAAGACTTAGCGAGATTATTATTTAGCCAAGGATATACAATGGACAACATTCTGCTTCATCTCCAGATCAGCAAAATAAAACAATGATATACCATTGTAAAAGCAAAATCAAAATCTGTCAAAATCTATGTTGGCAAAAATGTAACAATCGAGCACTATGAAGAGAGTTAATATTGACTTGTGAGATACGATTATCCACAGACAGATATTGGTGAAGTTAAATAAAAGCTTGTAATCATAAAATGTAGTACCAACTACGACTGTACATACTTCATTTTGGCGTCCAGATGGTCGATTCTATTCACACTAAGAATGAGAAATAAAAAAAAATCTATCGAGAGAAATTGATTCGATCCGTAGAAGTGCTTCCCATAGAGTTAGAAGGGCTGAAGACAGCAACTTCTCAATTATCTTTAAGATGCTTAACTTAATTGGTTGCAATAATAATTGTCAAATGTTTCAAAATTTAATAAATGATGTTAATTTTTTTTATGACGTTAATTAAACTATTCACTTAACTCTTTAAATCTTAGGAATATTATCGTTTCTACTCTACCACATCTTCTTTAAAATTATAGTGAAAAATTGAAAAAGCATTACATTCCTTTTTCAATTTATGTTTATTAATCGTTTCATGTATCATAAATTCTAAAGGATTGTTATCATGTTAACAATTTGTACATTATCATTAATTCATTTTGGTTGATACTAAATTTCTTACTATTCCTGTTTTCTAGGTACCGATTTGGACGATTTTTTCAATTATTCTTTAAAAATCTCGATGGTTAAATATCGACGCCAATTCTAGTATAAATCTTAACTCTATAATCGTTACCGATCGCTGTTCGATAGGCAATCTCGAACCCACGATTGGTCTGAAAAAAATCGTTTCTGACCCGGATCGATAGCAGAAATACCACCTCGACGGTTTTAGTTTTAAAACGCTTTAACTTTTATCACTTCGACATTATACTTTTAATTCGCATTTTAAATTAGGCTGTATTCGCAAGAGTAATTTACGTCGAAAACTTAAAACGATCGAGCCGTATCGAAAATTGTTTGACTCCATATTCACTGCGCTGTCACAACAGCTGTAGGTACTGTTTGTAAAACGAAACGAGGACGATTTTGAGAACCTGTTTCTCGCACAGGCGAATGCCGGCTCGTTTCCTCAATGAATTTCGTACTTGAGAACATACTTTTTAGAGCGTCGTAGTTGACTGACCGACTCAATTACTGGGGACGTTACTTTCGTCTTATTCCAAACTTAAAGTAGTTTCAATACCATGAGTCACTTCTCCATTTTCCTCAGCGGCGCCATCCGTAAGTGTTTCTTCCACCAGAACGCATTATACAACCGGTAACCGTAATGGAAAATATTTTTTAATGTAAGCCATTAGCGCGAGACCACAGTCCTCTCTGTAATTTCGAGCTTCACTTTTTTTAATCTCCACGCCGTGCCTTGATGGGATTCTGAGCGACTGTCCATCGTGATCCTTATCTCGAAGTATAATAAGAAGAGACAGACGTTACTTATATTTTATTTAACGTCAAAATTGATCGAATTGGTGCGATAAGAGCATTGGGAGGGACAGATTTGTTTATGTCATTAATTATGCGTATTCTTTACGATTATCTCTGTTTTTTGAGTAAAAGAATTTACTTAACTTTTTGTGGTTTAAACCCTTTTATTTGTAGTGTGAACATTTGCTTTTTAATATTTCATGGAGTGACTTTCCAAGGTTGCTACGGGCAACGGAACGTAATGTTTAGTTTGTCAGAATTGTGGATTTTATTGTCTCGGCCGGTGTGGCGAGCGTTTTTCAAAGTAACTTGGTAATTGCCTTGTTAATTTGAATTCGTTGGCGGTCTCTTTGATGCCACAAGTTGTTTGACCGGTGGTTCCGAATCCGTCATCCGCGTATACACCTCTCAATTCATTTCAGAATGAAGATATCGTCTTCATTATATATTTCTAATTTATTGGAAGTAGTTTAGATACTGGCATTTAAATCGTGCTTTTTAAGTTAATTGGGTCGTTTTTTATATTATTTTAATAATTTATTCAAACTCGATTTGTTAATCAACGTATTGAATTGGAAATAGCGAGTGAGAAAATAAATGCATTCTTCGTTTATACTTATTATACCTATAATTATGAACTTTTTAGTGGTTTTGCATTTTCGTGGCTAGGCTATTAGGGGTAATATTTATCAGGGCGCTGGGTATTTTGTTTCTTACCTTTCCAATTCTAGTCCTCGTTGTACGTCCCCGCTTATCAATTCGCTCGTCCTCGTTTTGTTTTTTTTTTCTATTTGTCTGGAACAGCACACGAGCATGCAGTCCACCTGATGGTAGGTGGTAACTGCCGCCCATGGACTTCTGTAGCAACTTCATATAGAACAGCGGTTCTCTCTGAAGTCGATCACAGATGCGTTGCTACTCCGGAGGACTGAGATGATCGCCTCATATATAAGTTCTTCACCCTAGAAATAGGTGTGACGGTAGTATTTCCCCGGTCGAACATCACTGGTTCTACCGCCTAGGAAAGTTCGTTCTTAGATCTTCTTCAGTCTGTTTAGTGTCATTCCTTAAAATCTTATTCTGTTCTATAGAACTGTATGTTTAGTTACCAAAAATGTATTTAACAAAGTTACCGGCAAGCTCAACGTAGCGTAAAATAGTTTTGTCTGAGAATAATGACAGGTGCTTTAATCCTGCTGCGAAATAAGTTGAATATTTTACGTTTCTGACATTAAACATTCAAGCACCAAGAATATGAACTTCCTACAAACCCAAATAAGGAATTTAATTAAGATTTCCATATACGACCGTGAGGTGCGAGTAATTGAATAGCCAAGCGTCTAACCTCCTGTTCGTCAGTTTAAGTTTACATAAAACCGGTCTGTCTGTCTGCCTCAATATTTGCGTGACGGTTAGCGAGCCTTTGTGTTTTAGACCATTCATGGCGTTTTCTGGTATTTGAAGCATTTTTTTTATATATGTCACATGTCTATGTACATTCGCTCATAAAATAAAATACGCTATAATTTCGGAATTATTCACAGAATATAAATTTTATTAACATCCTCTTGATTAAAAAAAAATACATAAAAATCTAAATTTGACAAAAAATTAACATTTTCATGACTTTGGAAATTATAAATAAAAAATTGTAAACCTCGATATTTTAAACGAAACGAATTTAATAAAACGAATTAAACGGCTAAAAGCTATGAATCAGAAACGTGACTGCGGCGCGATAACCGTTTTTAATTGCAAACGATACATCTCCATCCGCTATTTATAACTACGAATAATCTTAATCTAAAGTACCTACCATTAGATTCAGTCAGGTTGTAAGGAGTAGGGTCCGTGACTTCTTTCTTTGTATACCATATTTAACTAGATATTTTTTAAATAATTTATCAGTAGAATGTATGCTCTATTTTTATACTTAATATTGTGTTTATCTATTGTGTCTATCTTATATGTTGTAATATAATGTAAAATGTATGCCTTTGTTAATCTAATTTCCCAAAATTAATCTTGGTTAAGAATAACTAACCACACAATTTTCACAAATCACAAATCATTTTAATGTAGGTACCTGCTAACCATTGTCTCTTTTCTAACATTACTTGACACGGTATCTTTATCTAAAGCACCATTAGAATCACTCAGACGTTTAAAAAGAATCTGCGACTGGATGCCACAAGAACTTGTATCGAGATTATCAAACAATCTTTGAAACCCAAAACCAGCGTCAAATGAACCCAGAAAGGTCATTACACCTTTTTGTTTATCTTTCATAGAGTAAAATTATTTACGTGTTGCATTCTTGGCGTGACAGGGGAGGTATTTGTAGTTATTATCATTATGTCTGTAGGGAGTTCAAACTAATGTACCTTGAATAAATCTTTAAAATATTTTAAAAAGGTTAAACTTTTTCCTTTTTTTCTTTGAATTTCTAGACTAAAACACATTATCTGGCTACAATAACGCAGTATGATACATGAAGCTACTAAATTGTTTTATTTACATTTATGGTAACATTAAAGTTTATTGTTAAGAAACAGAATCGCTTATTTTTGTAGATACGAATTTAATTTTGCTCATTTTTTTGCTACGTAGTAACTCTTCAATTTAATGCTCATATAATTTCATGTTAATATCTCTACAATAGCTCCGATGTTAATTTGATATCGCCTTCACCTTGATTTGTTTCCTCAAATAAACCGTCGATTGGTTCTCATAATTATAATCAACTTGCCATCCGGTATTCTTAAATAAAAGTTACACCATTCGTTACCGCTCCTTTGAGAATGTTCTTGTGATTTATTAGATTGGTATAACTATTACCTGTTATAATATTAAAAATTGTTCGATTATAATTTTAATTTCGTTAAAACGTTACTTTATTATAATTACAGATGACATCTAATATCATAAAGAGATCTCTAAATTAAGTCAAAACTTCTGTCAGTAATTATGGAGATTAGTTTTGTCTTAAATTAGACTTTGGATAATTATCTAACCTTAATCCTTTTAGAGCTGGAGCTGAGCAAGTTTAATATGCTCCTTTACTTCTTCCTAAAATGTCGTATTTACTGGATTTCAAATTAGAATTAGTCCAATGTTTTCTTTTTTCTTCAATGTACAGATTATAAAACACATTGGCAACGGCAACCCAATACTGAGGCGCGCTGTTAATAATATTAATCGAAGCGATTGGCCACAAAATGCTTTTAACGTAATTCGATTCGGTCGAACTGAAACCTGTGGAACGGAACCAGTAAAATTTGAGCTTCTCCGCTCTTTGTTTTGTTAGGAAATATCGGGAGGGGGGAGTATTTACAGAGATCATAGAAGGGTGGTACGCACACTTGCGCGTGCGTCGTCGCTGGTCTCGCCTTGAGACTAGAGTCTCAAATTACCCGGATCACGTTCAAGGTGCGCCTGCACAGAATGGTGGTCACCGGAGGTAAATTATGACGTCGTGCCACAACGTTGCGTGGAGATATGAGTACTTTGACAATATACCTGACCTTTTTAATGTATTGGCTAGCAAATAAATGCTACTTACGAACCAACTAAAATTGATTAAATTATCATTCACATACGAGTGTTGTGCTTTACAGCACATTGTTGCTTATATGTTGCATTACCAATATTACTATTTGTATTCCTTGTATAAATTGAAGATTACTACTTATGGGATAGACATTTGTCGATAATAATAATGAGATTTTTGAAAATAAAACAATATGACTTAATTATTATCAGTTATTTTGTAACTACGCTCTGCAATGCAATGCTATAAATAACCACCGCTTCATATAAAGATCTGTGGAACTGCATTCGATTTACTCCGCCTCTCTTGAGACTTTTAATTAAAGCTCGATATTTTATGGTATGAATCATTAAAGCGTTTTCGATGAACATTCATATAGTAATATGGCAGTCATACACGAATAAGGTGTGTCGAAAACTTGTATAAAGTTTCACTTTCTTTGTTACAGGTATATACATTCAAAGGAAAAGCCGTTCAAATGCACCGAATGTGGAAAAGGATTTTGCCAATCGAGGACTTTGGCTGTCCACAAGATTTTGCATATGGAAGAATCCCCGCATAAATGTCCTGTATGTAGTCGAAGCTTCAATCAACGCTCGAACCTTAAAACACATCTTCTTACGCACACTGACCACAAACCATATGAATGTAGCTCATGTGGAAAAGTATTCCGTAGAAATTGTGATTTGAGACGGCACGCTTTGACCCATGCCGTTGGTGATGTACCGCCCGGAGATGTTTTAGATGTAGGAGAAGAAGATATTGGAAGACCAGGATCACCAATTGAACCAGGATACGATGATGATGACCCTGAGCTATCATCACCTGAACATTCACCTGTTAGGAGGGCCCGTTCGTCCTCTATTGAAAGTATTGGACGGGAGCAAAGTGAAGAGAGACCTAGAAGAGTATCACCATCGCCGGTAGAACGCACTCATTGCCATCACAATGAACCTCGAGACAGAGCAAGTCCTTACACAATGCGTCCACAGCATCCAGAAAAACACCGAATGGGAACTTCTGAACTGTACGAAAAACGAAGATACACGTCAGATGAAATAATAGAAAAAGAAATGCGTTATAATGAAATTCCTGAACCACAAGTGCGACATCCACAACTACAAATCAGAAGAGACTTGCATCAAGTAGCACCCCCTGACCCATCTAAGATTGGTCAAATGGCAAGTCCACCTATAGACCCTGGGCCTTCGGGAATGTACTTAAGTCCATTCAGAAAACGAAGTCACCCGCCGGATATCGGAGATAATGTAAGAACGTGTGCTGCAGTTTATCGTAGCCGGTCGCCAGAACCAACTAATTTATCGATGCCTCGACCACCTATAGGCGGTGGTGATGTTGTTGTTGGAATAGCACCAACAATAATGGGTATGCCGTCATATCACAAATTTGGCCTTCCAATGCCGCCGCCTCATCCACAAATAGCTTATGGTCCTGTGCCTCATCCAGTACTGGGACCACAACAAACTGTTGCTCAAGATTTAATCGTAAAACATGCTCCTCCAAAAGATACTGCACCGAGTACTTCAACCAGTGTTACTAATTGTAAAGACATTCCACACACAAATGTTAAAGATCCGGATGAAACGAACTCCAGTTTGATAGCGAATGGTATTAAAAATATTGTGGGTATACAACCGAACACAAATCCTAAACCTGGGACAAGCCAGTCCTCAGGACCGAAGAAAGGATTCAGTATAGAAGATATCATGAGACGTTGATAAAAAGGACATACTTATCAATGTATTGTTAGGCAGATTTGTAAATAGATTAGACATAGACATTACTCGTTTATACGTAGACTTAATGTTGAAGAGTATTATTAGTTAAAGATTCACTTTACAATATAAAATTATTTAGTGGTATGATTGTATGTATTTGTGTCGTGGATTTGGTTTTCGTAAAGATCTCATAAAGTTTGTTTGTGCAGTGTTTTGTTTACCTCCAAATTTTAAAAATTTAGTGTATCAAAATTTAGGCCATACTTATTTCGTAATTTTATGTTGAATTTCAGAATATTAGTAAGAATCAGTTACAACTGTACCAGATGTTATATTCTACTTAATTTTGGTTTAAGTTACTGTTAAAGTGAGCATCGACTGGATCATGAGTGTGTTATTTATTATTTAGATATCTTAACTTTAAGATGGCAATGTTAGATTAGTTTTAAAGTAAATTTTAATTTAGGTATCCTGCATTTTATATTAAGTATGTGATTTCATAACTTGAGGCAACTTGTACTATCACAGCAGTGAAGTTTATTGTTAAGAAAACTGTATTAGATTAAGTTATTTGTTATTTGAGAAAAATTATTTCCCTTAAAATATTTTTTTTATCAAAACAATTAAGTTGAGTAGAAACCTAAGTTAAATAAAACTGTAATATTTATTTTTGAATATGATCAAGATAAGGCAAGAATGTTTGGTTGTAACTGTTGCTCAGATAATGTTTCTATTAGCTATAATTATATTAATGCTGTATAAATTCTTTTTATCTAAATAAATTATAACGATATAAAAGAGTTTATTTTTATTTATTTACTCAAAAATTAAAGTATCTGTAATCTCAAAATGGTTGAACGGGAATGCTAGTGAAAATTGAATAATGAAAATGCCACTTTCTGTATGTATATTTTTATACTAGAATCACCTGTATCGTGAATGACATGGACACACACTAGATACGCAAACACCCAGACCCAGAATATACACCTAGTCATTAAATAGATGTGTATCAGACCGGGTATAAAATCGACAACAATGGCCATAAATAAGGAAAATAACTTAAACAGAGCTATATCAAAACAACATTTAATTGTGCTGCAAAATACGTTAAAAATAAAACAATTATTTTAATACATTTCTAAGAATTTATTAAAGTATGTACATTGAATATGAAGTCTCTCTCAAACAATCCAGCTTACATTTTTGTACTGGCCTCCACTCTGATGTCCATTTCATATTGTCATCGTCATGACGTTTACATAAAAGTGTAACAAATATACAAAAAAGGAGATTTCAGTTATGAGATTCCAATGAATGGTTTGAAAGTAGGTACTAATCTCATTCGGACTCGGTTAGATTTGCAGCCGTGCTCTCATATTAAAAACTTGTATCGTATATGTTCAAAAAGAAAATTCATAGCGTGATGACCCGTATCCTAATACGGGTCACGCCATCTCTGGTAGAATTTTAGTAGCGCGTTATAAATTTAGATATATGTACAACTACACACTTTAGAACACTCATACATATGTAATGATCCTAGAAGTTTATGGATAGGTACCAACGTTCATTATTACAGAAGTGTTAAGCACTGTTATATTCATTTTTAAAGGTGTGGTAAGGAGTCAATTAGCCTTAGGTAAGACTAATATTATTTAGATTTGATTCCAGATGTCCATGGGGCCACCAGCAGGTAGACTTTGAGCTGGTTTACTTTTATACTATGTCAAAACAAAAGTAGTAACTAGTGCAAAAACACAGAAGGCAGACCAACAGTTGTTCTTCCCACATCCAGTCCGAGCCGATGCGGTTCAAATAGCACAATCTTGTATCTACTATCTAGTGTTGTGTTACGGTACATTCCGAGGATATCAGCTTACGAATCCAGTTGACTACTCTTCATCACGGTTGTAATGCGTTCCATTTGTATGTGCAAAACTGCAAAATGATAACGATGTATCAACTCTGCGAAAATTATAGGATGTGAACTACAGGATGGGTGTGAACGCCACTCGTGGCTTATTGTAAGCACTGAGTCTCAAAATAAAATTACATAATTACTTGTATAGAGACTTTCGTTAAGAATAATAATTTGACGATAATAATACTTTTAAGAACACCTTTTTAATAACTTTGTCGATAAAATTATATAAATATAAATAAATTAAGTACCCAATTTTCTAATATGAGATATGAAAGTCATAAAACTTGTATTCCGGCACCAGTTATTTACCAGTATTTTGTTGTGACAATGAGAGACTGTGATTTAAATTTTACTTGTAAAACATCTTCTCACTTGAAGTCTTACCACATACGACAACTTAATGCCATTTGTACTAGTATTTAGCACAAGTATAATTATTATTATTTATTTCTTAGTCCTTGAAGAACATACTATTATAACTGCAACTATGCATGTGTAACATAAAATAATTCTTTACAAAATAAAAGGTGTTCCTTTTACGAGCACCATTTTACGACAGCTCGCGCGAAGTTCTCTTTAGCTACTTGGCGTTTATGCAAATCTGCCGCTGCCGAATGAAAAATAATAAAAAATATTTTTACGACCGAATGTCGTTCCTTTTCGATATTTTAATCCGGTCGATTCGAGGTGAAAGCACCGTACGAGGTGGCAATCAATTACGTCGCTCGAGATGTGTACAGACTGTGAATAATTGTTAGAGCATCCGATTCCGAATACGATTGGCGTGCCGATTAAATGATTTCTATTTAATCGATTATGTGACTTCGAGCTATTATCTTTAATGGTGAAATGGTAAACACGCTACAGGTTTTGTTGTTATGTAGAAGCTATGGAAGGTAAATTAATACACGAAATATTAAGGTGCCAAGTATTGTAATGGTCATAAATGCGTTAAATTTAACGTTTTAACTTGTTAATTTTTATCTATTTTCATTCAGCAGAACAAATTTGAAGGTCATATATACATCAACATATACTGTAAATTTAACCTAGAGGCAACAGTCCTTTTAAAATAGAAATAAATAAAATAAAATTATGTATAAATTTTAACAATAGAAAAATTGTATACACCTTTACTTTGGTTACTACATGTATCGAGCAAAGAAAATTAAGGAACAAATTAATGTAAACAGTAACAGCTATAATAAATGGCTCTACATACAGGATTTTTTCATACCTACAACCTACATATTCGAACGCAATCGATGGAAAAGTGGAACTAGCTACGAACAGAATACAAATTAATCATAAATGAGGCCCTTTTCATAGCTATTGAACCTTATTTGCTACATTTATTGGCTGCTAATTGCTGGCATAGCAACTGGAACAGCAACAGGACTAGAAAATGATTCTGATTATTTTTTTATCTTACGAGAATCACAGAGATTTATTTGACAAAAAAATAACAGAATTTTTCACATCCTTTATCGAGGGCCGTTATAAATATAAATCGAAATTATCTTGACAAAAAACAAATTAGGTCATTTTGTTTAAAGATACAACATTATACAACACATGATACAACACAATATTTGATTGATGATTGAATGTTTCCATTCTGATGAAGTTACACTTCAAAAATGCAGTGTGACTTCTTTAGAATCACTGTGATTTAAAACTTGATGAAACGAAAATGCGTTACAAAAGCAGTTATCGGCGACTACCCCTAACTAGATGGCGCTGTACTCCTTTCTGGATCACACTAACGATTTTATTTTTTAGATTGTATAAAAACTCAAGTTTGGAATATGCGAAATAAGATGCGAAATGAGCTGCAGTGATTACTTCATTGATTTTTTTATTTATTATTATTAATATTTTCACTTTTGTCTTGTGTAAATTACACACACACATTTTTTTCTTTTTCGTTTTGGTCAAGGAATCTTGTACCTGTAGGATCTGTACCCATACCACTCGAATAAACACTCATTGTGCCTTCACTTCTGTGACATCAATGCCACACAACCTTCCGTCTTATGACAGCGTTATAAGCTATAGTGTTCCGGTCTAAGGCCTGCGGAAAGTCGTACAAGCTGCTTGGTTCTGGTGTGAAGGGTTACACGTACCTACATCATCAAATGATTACTTTCCTAGTGAAGGATATAGAATCCCTTTTTAAAATGAAAATAGAGATAATATACAAGGTGTCCCAGGACTGACATGGTTCATTTTAATTTAATTTCCAGAGGCAGCCTTTAAAATCTTACAATATTAAGACTACATAACAATATTAAGGATCTAAAAAAACCTCTTCTTTTATTAACACATACCTACACGGAAGGCGGAAGTCAGTTTTCCTTTGTGGCTTATGTAAGTAATGGCTTAGTAACGACTGAGTCTAAGTATGTACTTATTACTAACTGTTTCTAAGTAGAACATTAAGTTAGGTCATGTAGTGGTCATGCAAGCTGCGGACATTGTCTGTCTGTAACCGGAGTCACTTTCGCATTTCCTCCGTTGCAGTAGGTTAACTTTTCTATATCATGTTTTCCTGGTACTTGGGAGATGGTGTCTATGTTTTATGTATGCACTAGTTTATTCCCGTGGCTCTGCTTGCTACGGTCACGATTACACGATAGTGAGTATCCCATGTGTTAATCCAAGTCATAAACTATTTGCGCGCTAAATTTCAGTAAAATCCACCCAGTAGTTTTTGCGTGCAAGAGTGACAAATACACATTATCTCAGAAATATTCGCATTTATAATATTACGAAGATATATCATATAATAGGTGGAACAATGCATGTGGAATAATAAGGCTATTCCATAAACTAATCGCAGGCCACTGGAATATTGTAATCGTTGTACAGACTTTTGTGGTTTGATTCCGGCAAAATTACCGTTATACCTATTTCTTTATAAGAATATTAAGCGCTGCTATTTTCTGATTTAAAGGTGGTAAAGAAGACATACTTATTCGAGGCGTTAGACCATCTTATCTTAGTCCTCAGGGCTACCCAGCAACGCATCTAATCGACCTCATGTAGGACTCTAATCTTATCTTATCTTAATCGTATCTGGGACTGATTAGAGATTTCTGTGAGTGGAGTTCTCCCCTACTATCACTGCAGGTGGATTACGTAATTTTTTTTGTTCTCGAGGGGGAGGGTACCTTCAAAGGAGCGACGTAAGGGTTATGTGGTATTTTTACCGCACTAAAACTCCCCGGCGGCCTCATCCGTCCTCAGCGCTGCTTGAAGGACTCTGGGATCTCCAACGGAACACAACCGGAGTCCTCCGATGCCCCTTTGGGACTCCTTCCCGGTGAGCATTTACGCTCACCGTGCCTTCAGGTGTTTACGACAGCATGCGACCACACATGCTGCCGTCC
>DWPF01000223.1:0-12896 GCA_018251575.1 Cecropterus bathyllus | reverse complement strand
AAAGTAAAAGCAAATTAGTGACTTACATTTTGAAATCTGCACATCGGTGTTTCATCCTTACACTGAACTTGAGGGCTGGCCTCTCACTATATCGATATTAATCCTTAGGTTTCATGTCTTCGAGGGATGACTCAAGATGAAGGTGTGTTGTAATGTCTCCGTGTAGCAGTTGAACGTCACCTGAGCTCGAGGTGGTTCTCGGTGAAGTCACCACAAGACTCTGCTCCACTGTACTCCGACCACATAAACACTGTTTTGACTATTAATTAATAATACACTAGAGATAACTGCATTGACAAGCTGACACAACACAGACTGGCTCCTGTCTCTGGGGGCACTGAACACATTTCGTTAGCACTGTCGACACTGAAAACCGTCCGCGGAGCCTCCGAGCGTGTTCCCCGGCGGCATGCTGGCGTCCGAAGGCAACGCGAGTCGCACTTATGGCTCGAATCACGACCTAACCTCAAAACGCACACTAAATCGAACGATCGACGAGCACAGATGTTTTGAAACTCTGTAATATGGTCGCGACGACGACGCGGCACGAGTGTCGCACTCGATTTCACAAAGAACGCGAGAGCTGGCCGTGTCGGGCTCGCGGTGCGGATTCGTGGGCAAATGCTTTGTTTGAGTAGGTACGTAGTCGCAGCCTTCGCCGCGCTATACGTAGGTACGCGCGTACGTTAGGTATGTGTAGTGCACGGCGTATATGCACCTAGCCATAATTCACTCGGGCGGTCGGGGAGCGCCAGGCGAGTCCGAGCGCGCGGCCGCCCGACACAAAGGGCGGCGTGACGGGTTCCGTGCGACCCGCAAAAACTGTAAACACGACTCCGATTTACGAGCGGAGCCGCGAGCCATTCATGCACGGAGCACGGTGCGAGGCGCAGGGTGCAGGCGAGGCGCGCGAGGCGGAGGCGGTCACGCTCGGCCGCCGCGCTGCGAGATCGTATCGGCGCCCTGCCGCCCTGCCGTGCGACGTCGCCGTGGCCTCGCCTCGCGCTCGCGGACGATCCGACCGCTCCGAAATGGCGCAACGTCGCGGAGGCCGTGACGCCGAGCGACCGAGAGAATGTCGGCTTCGCGCTAGAGCGAGAAACGAGCGCGCACCGCTCGTTTCGCAACTTTGGATGGGCTCGCGGGGACCAAAATAATCCACCACGTAAGTACGCGGGCGGAGCGGCGGGCCCCGGGAGCGCTCGGGCTCGGAACGCGATACTCACGGCCTGGCCGCTCGCAGCGGGTCGGCGGCGGCGTCCATGGCGCGCCCAGGCCCTGGCCGCAGCCGGGCTCCGGGCCGTCGGCCGAGCGACGCAACACTCTCTCCGATCTCACTCGGAACGTGCCGAGAAACACCGTCGCACCATCTCGACGACACTGCACATCGACCGCGACACTTTATTAAGCGTATAAACACTCCGCGAACGGTGTTTTGTTACATCGGTTGACTTTTCTTTGAAAAATCAATATACATTTTCCCAGAGTTAGACGGACGAGTCGATGTCCAGCGCAGGTTATGTGCGTGAAGTTTGCAAGCTTTTTTAGCGCACCGGTGTTACCAACATTTTTTTGCCCATTTTTTTTGTTTGGGTGTTGTGATTTTTTTTTAGTGATTTGTGATGCACTTCAGGTTGGTCGCGTAGCGTTAGGTCTCACATAATGCCCGCATGCGCGCACAGTGGCGCCACAATTACGTACATCGTACGAAGGCGGCAAACTTTGAGTTTCGTTTGTAAATTATTTTATTATTCATTTTAGTAGTAAAAGTCTTATATCCTAGTTTAATCTATATAGCTACACTTTCGTATCTTACTATGGATGAAAGGATATCAGATCGATTGGTGTGTTTTAATATTATATCACTAATAAAAATATGATAATATCAGCTACTTTGAATTAATATAGTTATATAATTATGAGTACTTAGAATTAAAATAAAACAATTTAACAAATTATATTAAATACTTTTATTACACTTCTGTTTTCAAACATTTATTATTCAGATAAAAACCACAAATATATGAAAATCAAAATAAAAATTTAAATCGCCTCGTCTGTGTAGATAGTGCGGTTCAGGATTAAGTTGGAGGAGTTGAATCTCACTTTAAACATAAAAAGTGAAGAGATCACACCTCCACTTGACCCTTCACGCTAATGTCTTCTTCAGCAGTTTCCTTCGGTTTCAGATGGAGAGTGAGTGCCGTTGTTGGAGACTCCACGCGTGAGCTG
The DNA here is from genome assembly GCA_018251575.1 of Cecropterus bathyllus. Taxonomy (NCBI): domain Eukaryota; kingdom Metazoa; phylum Arthropoda; class Insecta; order Lepidoptera; family Hesperiidae; genus Cecropterus; species Cecropterus bathyllus. The sequence continues at coordinate 10,664 of DWPF01000223.1, read as the reverse complement.
GAAAGATAGATCTGGCAGCATTTCGTCGATAAACTGTCAAGATCCCCTGTCCAACTCAGACGTGAAGCCGAACGTGTCGCCGTGCAGCGCCCTGAAATACAAATTGAAATATTTATACGACATGAATGATGCCCGTGTTTGCTCGATGTGACAATCGGAGTGCGCGCGAGTTACGGAGCCGTGCGGCGCGCTATCACCGCTCGAAAAGGCGCAGCTAACGTTTTCTGATAAGAGCACTGCTTTTACCTGTCTCGCGTAATTTAACATAAACATATGACACAAATTTTAGCTATTTAAGCATCTAACTACCACGAGGATAATAAAATTGTTGGACAGTGATACGCCTCATGATCTGGGCGACCACATGTGCCATTGGTACACCATATGTTATTACGTAATCGTCATTCTGCTCTTACATTGACACTTTATATCCGCTAAACAGAAGAGCAGTTAAATATTCGTAACACATTTAAATTATTACAACGAATGTTAAAATTAATATAGCACAAAAGAGTTTAAACAATATTATCTGCAGCCACGTCAGCAAAGATATACCTTTCGAAATTAATAAAACCAAACTATCACTGAACGAATTAACGATATGGAGGTTATACCGAAGCCCTAATTTTACCCTGTTGTCGAATTCCGGGACCGGTGTGGCACACAACCTGGACTCACAGTCGATGTTAATCACAGCGCAAACTTCGATAGAGACCCGATCGATCGATGGCCCCATATTTATACACTCGATAATATCTTCAGATATGATATCAGGGAACTGACACGAGGTACGAATGCCCACCATGATCGTGATAAGATTCGACGAAACAGGGAATCGATTGGTCCTCGCTGGGCATATCGGTCGCGCAAACACTCCACTCGGCCAATCAGTAAGGTATCGATGATAAACGGCTCATGTCGTCGATCGGCGTGCCGACTCATCGCACGTAGGGCTCCCGACGGCGGCGCCCCGGAGCCGTGCGGGGCCGTCGCAGCCAGCCCGCTATCTGCTTACTCCGTCCCCATCACAATGACTAGTTGTTTACACTGGAGATACACGTTTATTACGTTGTATCTCGTTGACAATAGATAATTCTTCTATTTTGTCATATGCAACTAACAAAATTATTCCTAGACGAGTGTTTTAGTTGTTTTACCACAAAACTATCTAACAATACTTACCTCGAGGAGTACAGAGGTGATTTTTAGGTTTAACAGATAAAGGCTTATCATAATTATCATCAAAAACAAATAAATGGTAGCATTGAAATTTACTATAAAGTAGGCGTTATTAATCGAGATACCGAATGTGCATAATAAATTAGATCATGTACTTTTAAGTAGTGTCGATGTAGTCACTGTAAAAAAAATTTCCCAGAAGCATGTTAAATTTCACGTACACGTAACTAAAATAGGTATGTGATAGTACGTGGAAGAATTTCGACATGATAGATAAGGTGGCAAAGGCGCATATCAAACGGTGTCATTTGATAAGACACAAGGTGTGTGCTTTCTGGTACACTTATAGACAGGTGTAATAAATAAGTAAGCCTATACAACTGATCAACAACTTAAAGTTAATGCTCATTTCTGTTTGAAAACAGCCCCATGACATGCACAACTTGGATAACAATAAATTTAGAAATATCTCAACAATAAAATAAGAAATATCTCAATTTATTGTTATCCAAAAAAAGCTGTTATTTTTTGCTCAATAAGGCGTTAGTCGTAAAAACCACTGATCAAACATGAATCGAAGGACATTTCTCATGCAATTCTAGGTAAAAGATATCAAATCCAAAACGTAGCAAAGTTTTGTAAGGTTTGTATTCAGCGAAGCGAAGTTCAATGGCCTGGAGTGATGTATAGGATATGTTTGAGTATACAGTGAAAGCGATCTCCGTCTCGCGGGGTAAGAAGTTTGGATAGCAGCAGAAGGTGGAGGTGCGCAAGTTCAAGAGGGGCGACAGACGCGGCCGGGGGGCTCCAGGGGAGGGAGGCGCCGGGCCGGTCGCCTCGCGGCCGTGAACTGGAACTTCGGAAACTTCTGCCGTATTGTGTTTACATTGAACTTTGTTATGTGGGTTAAAGTTAAGCCAGAGTTCAGCGGCGTGTGTGGCGCTCGTTTCACTCGATTACAAAGTTGACTCGCAAGTTTGTCGTATCGATTTTCATCTCATGTTTATCAAATGTTTCAAGGTTTCCGTGCAATTCGTGTTCATATAGGTATATGTGTGGGCAAGTTTCGCGTTTGAAGCTAAGTCCATGTGGATACATTTTTTCATCATTAATTTGTATATAATTTTAAATTGTCACATTGTTCTTGATTAAATAGACTTGATACAGTAATTTTATAAAGTATAAGAATTCTCGCCAACTATTTTTTTTCAACCTGTTAAATGTACTTATTATATACATATGGGTACATGCGGTTGAAATTGGATTGGATTGGATTGGATGGTTCACCTCTTAATATAGGCTCATTAATGTATTTATATATGAATAATGACTTCCGTTTCATTTAATTAAAAGCATATGGTTTTTGATACGTCGTAAAGCATTTTGACACTATAAGGTACATATTAATGTTGCAGTCAGTATGGCATGCCAGTTGCGATATTTCACGACCCAAGCCTGCGAGCGCTAGCGACGCCCTCTTGCCCTCTTCACTGCGCAATATATCCTTGGGAACTAGGTACAAGGTACAATACCGAAGCGAACTCGCAACACTCGCCCTAAACCACAATCACTCCGCCAATCAGGTGAAATCCATTAGGAAATGATTTTTCATTCATTTAAACACAAATGGTTTGGTAATGTGCGTACATAGTTTTATAAATATGACAAACTTAGACTCAACATAAAAGACGAAGGAATAATAAACTAATGTTATATTATATTGAAGTATAGCTTATACTCGGATTTGAATAATGTACATTAAACTGTAAATAGACGATATGTAAATTTGATGGTGAGCAGCACCAGTCGCCCCTGGACATCTGTTAACTCCAGCTTGGTTTGGGCTTCTACTTGAAGTTGACCAGTCGGCCTGAGGTCATAAAGAAGCTGGAAACACAATCCTTATTACGATCAAACTTAACCAAAACAATATTGAACAAATATTGCTAAATTTGAAGTAAAGAAGAATAAAAAAAAACTGATTTTATGTTTTTGGAAATTCGTCAAGTCACAGAGGTTTAATCAGTTGATCGGATGCCTTAAATATTAGAATATACCTTTACACATGTAGCAAACATAGTTACTAACAGGCATACTACTTAAGAGTAGAGTAGAGAATACTATTTAAGAGTATTGTAGATTTAGGCCTGATTCGCGGCCTGGTCTGTTAAGCCATATTTATCTATCTCTATCCTGATATCAATACACACTTGCGAAAGTAATAAAATAGTTACAGAATAAAAACTGGGTCACAAGTAAAGATAACGTCACTAATATCTATTCAGTTGTAAGCTAATTTACTTATCTGTTTTAGTTAATAACTTAACCAGATACGTATGTAATGGTAGAAATCTAAAATTTAGTGGAATTATGTGTTTAGCGCCATTATCTTTAAAAATACTATTAATTAATTATTAGTCACCTTACTCGCTAGAATCTGTTTTTCCATAAAAGTCTTGTCTACATCTGTTGTTTTTTATTAGCCCTTATTAAAATAATCGTAAGAAACTGACCATAAAGAAATGAAAAACAAGTTGTCTAATAATGTGTGTACATATAACGTATAATCCACAATAAAAATGTATGCATTACAATTTATGTTCGTTAATATAATATCTATATTATGAAATCGTATTTCTTTTAATAAACAAAACTGACCCCAGTCCTTGTCTGCACTTGTGATTGAATGAAATGACTGAGTTTTTTTACTACATTGGGGGCAACTCTTTTTGTTCTTATTTTTAATAAGGCACAAGTGGGATGTGTAATGTCCGACTTGTGCCTTATTAAGCAGAAAGCTGTCACAATATCAAACAATCTGTCCGCATTTCTGGACAGGGGAGACACAATTTCAACTTGACTCAGAACAGAAACATGCGATCCGAATCATCAACGACCCAAGTGTTTCCAATTGGGTACAACTCTAGAGCTTGTGAAGGGATATATGCTCCCTCTACATGTCTGACCGGCTTTACAACGGTGATTTTTTCAAGGAACTCGTTGACTTGATGCTTACATCGGCTTTCCTCCAACGCATCACTTGCCAGAGGACGGGATTTCATCCAAAGCGAAGGGAATCGTGGCGCTCGTTCACGTTTCGGTTTGTATGATCATTTTTGCCAAATTATAGAGTGAACTTCCAGGTACTGCCGGACAGACATACGACATGTTCCACTAGAATATTATTAATAATATAATTAGCATCAACCGCTTTGTTTTATAACACATAAAACGATATTTGTAATTCGTTTTTAAAAATATACGTTAGATGCGAGCGTGTAAAAGTTCAATCGCAACATTGATTGTGTTCTATTCCGGAAGGCAAATAGACCGTGACTTCTTAAAAATACTCAAATCATCACACACACCACACCACGCAGTGTCTGACAATTTACCTTCACGTTGGTTGTTAAAAAATAAATGGTTAAAATAGCAAGTAAATTCTATAACATCCTAATTTTTACTCAACTACTTCGGAGGGAGGTTAATGATTACCGAGCGTATGTTTGTATGTGTGTATGTACATTTCTTTGGCACTTGCCACAGCCGAAACGGCTTGCCAGATTGTGACATATTATATTATATATAAAATAAGCATCGACTTAGTTTAGAGAATGTTATGGCTATCTATCTATATATCAACCTTTGAAAGTCCACTGCTGGACATAGGCCTTCCCTAATCGGCGCCGCTCCGACCGGTCCTGAGCCATCTGAATCCAGCGGCTACCCATCGTTTTCTTCAAGTCATCAGTCCACCTGGTCGGGGGACGTCCTACACTCCTGGTTAGGCCGTCCTCCGTTATGGTTATGGCTATATAATTTTAAAAAAATGGCGCCTGTAAATAGAGAAAAAAGAGGAAGAAGGACGACTTTCTTAATTATCATGTCAATATGGGTAGCAAATGAAATCTAGTGAACAGACTACTACGAAAATATATATATTATAATATTTTATGTTACTATTAAAAAAAGCCCAAAAAAGCGTTAAATTGAATATTTTTAACAACAATAAAAACCCGACTGCTTATTTCAGTTTCAGGAATCGAGTCTTTAATTTAACTGACTTCTTTTCGTAATATTTTTTTTTATTAAATAACCTATCTCACTTAACCACCATTTAACGGTAATATCAAAATAGATTAAAATAGCGTCTTATTATTATCCAAAGCTATACTTATTCCATAGCATATTTTACTATTTTTTTGTAACAGTTATAGTACTGTACTTTAAGAGTGAGAGTAAGCTACAAAAATGAAGTTAAATTCTGTTTTCGTTTGGGCACTATCGGTATCGCAGATAGGGGCCACACCTGAGCCTATTTTGCTGTTGTTATCAACTAGGTCTCGATAAATTTTCACATGAAAATGCTTGTGTGAATATAAATGACTAAATATTCTTTGATCGTTTCCATAATTGCTACTCTCACGTTTATCTGTTAAAATATTAGTTAAATTATTGTTTTGTTCTATCTTGCTCTGATTACTGTATTTATGCTTAATGTGCGATGTTTAAAACTTAAATTCAATTTGTATCTGTAACTAGGAATGCACTTTACTACGTGTAAGAATAATCTAATGTGTTGGCTTTGCTACTACATTCAAATGCTACTAAATCATATTATAGGAAACAAACACTGAAGGGTAATTTTTTTACACGAGAATATATTTCAGGCGATAATTTATTTTCGATACTTAATATATATTAATTGTTGAAATTCTTTTTTAATAGAATTAAATTAAAATTAACTTTAACTATGTACAGTATATACAATACAAATAATAATCTTAAAATTAAACTAAACTAAAAAAAATACAAAATAATTCATAAAACCTAAAAAAATTATCTAAATTAAAGGTAAAACAAAGAGTCGCAAAATCGCTGCCTCTTGGGAGAGACCCTAGAATGATGTTTATTGATTATGATTATTTTCGATATATTGTAGCTATTATACTTGCTTATTCAACATACTTTAACAATCTACTGGTTGTAGGCCTCCGCTGACATCACTCTGACACACACACATATACTTATTCTTAGTGTAACATAATGACTAATTATTTAACATATTTTACATTAAGTTAAATAAATGGTAACTATAAATTTATCACAATATGACGATGAACGACTTATCTTATAGAAATATCTTAATCTGGAGATTAGGGTCTCTATTAATACTAACAACATAACATATGGCGTAATTGCTATTTAAAATAAACCTTCTAATAATATATCGTGTTGTTGAGTAGTTTATTGCATGGTAGTAGGTACAATCACCAAACCATGAAGCTGTAAAATCTCGTATTTGCTAAAATGACATATCTGTACAACTATCTACAACAAAATCATTCAAAAACGATTAGATTCATGAAATATAATCAAGCATTATTCTTTATTATGCTTGATTATTTTAATTCTGTTCCTGTTAAAAATATTAAATTGGGATTCATACTAAGATTGAACATTTCAATAAAAACAATAACAATAAGTTAGTATAATAATATAATTTTATAAAAATATGTATTTAATTCAGTCTGGGATTTGATGCGAATTTTGATAATGTTTGAATGTGTGTATAGCATGTATATTACGTACACATATAGCACGTACATAGCATGTGTTTCTCTTGAAGATAATTTTAAAATTATTATTGTACAATATTATGTTGGTGTAAATAATAAAAATGTAGGCTGTACTGAGAGTGAGTTGAAGTGCAAGCGTCACGTCATCCACGAACGACAATGGTACCTTACCTTTATCTCGTTTTTTACACTTTATTTGTTGAAGGCGCACGATAATGATAAAGATAAGTGGCAGTCGACGCCTTTATCGCGGCCTATCGCGCGAAAAGAGCTCGCTTCAGGAAGTCACGCTATGGCGATTCTGATATGTGTATAATTATTAGACACGTATTAATACACAGCATTCAATTATACCTACTTATAAATGCTGATGATTAAACAGATTTTTTTACGAATATGTGACGATTATTTTCATCTCGCTGTTAAAATACGTGTAACAAGTGTCAAAATAATGAATTATTTGGAAATTATCATTTTAACAAAATTCAAAATATAATTACTTATTACTTAAGTATTGATTAAGTAGAATAGTACTATTTAGTAGTAACATTATTGATAACGCTATTCCTTATATTAGAAACTTAGGTCAAATAAATCAATTGAAACTTCAAGTTCAAGAAATCAAGTTAAAAAAATAGTTTTTTATTATTCATGTATAATTCATATTTCTGCAGAATATTCAGCATTTGAACAGTCCAAGCAACATAATACAATATACTATTATTTATATAAGCCAGGGAGGATGTCTGTACTAGTACTAGAATAAGGTAACGAACTAGTATTACTATAGATTGTATCTAGTTTAATTCATTACTCAGGGACCTCAATTACCTACATGATAACTTTAAATACGTCGACCCGTAGATAGATACGTAAGTATGGATATTTGTAATGCGTGCTAGAAAATCATGAATAAACATGAAGCACGACTGTAAATCGTAACCATTTGTCTATATTAATGTTTTTACAGGACGACATTAAATAGGTACAGATACAGGTAGACAATGACTCTACAATATACATATTCATAATAGTATCCATATGCAGACGAGTCTACGTCGTCAAAGCACGAACATTTCAAGTTTACAATGTTTTGAATATTTGCAATTTAACTAAAGTAAGTTACTTCACAACCGTTGTATTCATTAATCAAAAGTTTGGCGCAGAGCCCCTGCCGCGCCTGCCTTCTCCGCCCACCCTCTTGTCTGAGCTATCTATCCATTTATTTATCTATGTATGTATATGCGCATAATATTGGGTCTCACATAATGCTCTTGAATGCGGATTGAGTGCTGGCAACACTGGATGCGAAAGGTCAATATTGACAAATGGCCGAGCTATCTATCTGTCACTTTCATAACTAAAGCGAATAAACATTGTGTGTCGTTTATTTTTGACTAATAAAATACACAAAATTTTAAAATGGTGGATATTTGCCGTTTATGTTGTTCTACAAAATTCGTCAACCATTATATTTTCGACGAGGAGAATGATTTATATCTGAAAATGTCGTTATACTTGCCCATTACGGTATAATTGGATCAGCCATTTGAATGATAATATTTATGTGATGATTATGCTTCTGTGATGAATAGTTTGTTGCTTTCGACAGGTGATAAAGAACGACCGGCTCCCGCAGAAGATTTGTGACAGGTGCTGCTGTAAAATAAACGACTTTTATCAGTTTTACAATAAAACTATAGAAGTACAACACAGGTAAAACTTTATTTGATGTTAAAAGTAATAATTTTATTTTTATTTTTACAAAATACTACTTTATATTCAAAATAAATAGTAGGAAAGACATTTAATTTTTATTGAGCGTATGATTGGCTAGGGAATATTGTTATTAACAAGGTATTTATCAATTAAATTAGGATATTACAGTTTTCATTCTTTAACTAATATTCCAAAATTATTAATTAAAAATAAATCATAATATGGGTTAAAACGAATTATTAATCTGACATTCATGGTAGAAATACCTTACATATTTATTATACAGTAGAACATTATTTGTTACAAGTTATTTGTTATTAGAAATTCTTTAAAGTCATGTGTTGAAAATATGTAAAAAGTTATTAACTTTTTTATGAGTTGGTTGGCTTCATATAATGTGTACACTCTGTATTATGTACAGACATATTTTCTATAACTAGACAATGTGGTATTCACATATTATTTTCTACTATTTTGGTAAGTAAGTAAATAAATAAATAATTATTTATTTTATCAGGAGCTTTCCCAATGTTGATGACGATCCGCGTGGTGGAGCGGTCATCATGCCAGTCTGACACGCAGTGGGCTCCGGGTTCAATTATTTACAGCAGTTTTATTTATGAACGTACAGAATAAATTATTTATTTTTATGACTTATTTAGTATAAAATTAAGTTTAGTACCAAAGTTCTACTTTTCGCGACTTGTGTATTTGCCAATACTTATTACTTAGTAGTAGTAGCAAAGTAGAAATCCAATGTTTTAAGATCCTGAATTTAATGATGCCAAACGACTTTGATCTAAGAGTTTATACTTAGGGCAAGATTAAATATCACGTTTATCATCGTTACATAACCATTAGATTCTTTTCTAGTTTTATACTTTTTAGTACCCTTCTCCTAGTCGGGTTTTAGTTTATAACCAATTTTGTTGTACAGAGTATAAACACATTTTTTATTTCGTTTTTGCATGTAGACAATAGTGTATCAACCTGCTATTAAAAACGCATTTACCTGACACATGATTAATTAGACTTAGGTCTCATAATGATTAACTACGGTGTGATAAAAATACGATTATAATTTTACACGTTAAGAATATTAACGTTGTACTCGACAAGTATATATTGGTATGTTCTGTGTACATTAACAAGTAACGTTGTTAAAAATATTAAAACAAAAAACCCGACTATTTGAATACGATTAATTGTTTTTTTTAAATGATAGGTATATTCATTTAATATTACCACCTATTACAATGCGACATAAAATTAATATGGTTTGGAATGGTCTATTACTTTTACTTATTAGCTTTCGTTTGATATCGACATTGTCATGATATTAAAAAGTCGACACTCCCCCCACACCCTTCTTCCAATTTGGTACCAGTAAATTGGAAAAAGAGGGGTAATGAGGAATTTTTTTTTAATTATCTTGCCTATGTCATTCTGCAAACTAAAATTATATTTCATATGTCACAATCGGCTCCCTCCGTTGTCACAAGCTCGCAAAACATTACCCTCCCTCTGACGCAGTCGGGTAATAATAATTATATACGGTAGTAATAAGTATAAAGTGTCAATACAGAAAAATCGAACCACTGTTTTTGTGCTTGTAGTACCTACCTACGATATAAATTATTCTATATGTATACTTTACTACACAATATACTCTGTAATGTAGTATTCTAAACTACTCGTATAACAAGTACAATACACTAACACTCATACTGCAACAGTAATTTATCATTACGGTTATTGTGTACAATCTCCATTTACCCTGGCCCACCGTTATACCGTCCCTGATTTCAAGGAGGAACTTATGTCCAATAGCCAGCAATGACACTTCATTATTATATATTTGGCCAAGTCGATCAATTGCCCATTCGAATTTATTTTCAGTCAGTCTTTATTCATTTCAATTCTCGATATAAAAATACAAGGTGAGACCATTCATAAAGACAATTTTACGATTTGATACCTTCACACGAAATTACACGGTTTTAAGTATCAGAGATTTTATGGATATGAAATGTCGAATCCGGGTACGAATACGGATACGGATGTGAAATTATATAGGATAGGATAGAATACGGATGTGAAATTATTTAGGATTATCCGTTACTTTCCAAAAGATTCGATTACGAGTATTACATTTTTAAGGAATTTTAAACAAAAAATACAATAACG